>VZRZ01015300.1:241806-254662 GCA_013398175.1 Climacteris rufus | reverse complement strand
AAAAAGGTTTTCAGCTATTCCCAGTCCAGCTTAAGCCAAAATGACCCAAAAAGAGCCATTCCACTGATATTTTCATCTGAATTTCATTTACTCAGCTGATCCCAGAAACCACCAAAAATGTCTGCTGTTGGAAAGCTTCAGATCCATTTTTTTATTTTATCCAGTTGTGTTTATTTTTCACCACATGGTTCAAACATGATACACTCACTGACTAGGACATATAACTGGAAGAATATCACTTGCATGGCCAGAATTAAAACAGCTGAGAGGTTTTTAAACAGTCAGCTTAGTTGTGGCTCTGATAGATGGCCAATAGCAGCTTGGTTACATGGCTAAAATGAAATGTATTCAACAACAAAGAAAAAGTGACACATGAACTTGCAAGATCTGTTAGTAACAGAAATGTGAGCACTTCTTGGCATTGAGTTTAAGATCAGAAGATCAGTTTAAGATTAGAAGGTCAGAAGATCACTAGGTCAGCTATTTTTGACATAGTGTATGGAGTCTATGGATTTCTGTGTATGGAGAGCTTCTGGAGTTCCAAAAGTGTGTCTATTTTGTATTCAGAATTTCAAAAGATAACAAATTCGACAATTCCCAAGGTCCTGGGCTCTTCCTCTCTCTCACCAAGAGAGAACAGTTGGTAGCAATGGCAGAACTCTGGAACCACAAATCCATTACCAACTGTGAAAGCAGAGAACTGTCAACAAAAATGCAGTAAATCAGGTAACACCAGACAACATGAAAAATGTCAAGGAAAGCCAAATGCTACTGGAAAGTGTGGTCTATAGTTGCATTTTATCAGAAAATTTCAGAAGATTCACTATACCTAGAAAAATAAAATAAAGATTGGCAAAGCTATATATTAAATAGGGGTCTGCTGCTTGTTATTTACTGAATAGCATGTCTCCTCTACATTCTGGGATTTCTTCTTACAGATGTTGTCACAGCTCAGTAAATCACCTGATGAGGTGGAGTTGGATTTGTTCTTCAAGCCTCTGAGGATCAAGTCTTTTGTCTGGTCCTACTTGGGTGGCTTTACAGCATCCAGAGCAGATGTACCTCAGGAAACACAAGTAAGCACTCACCAATATGACAGTGGTGACAATGATAATGACTGTAGCACTAAGAGCTGGTGACACCATATCTTCCAAAACAGAGTAGTGTCCTCCTGCTGTGGAGAATGGAGGCAACTCTGTGTTTTCACCTAGTAATGTTAAGAGAGTCACAAATCAGAAATTGCATCAGGAGCTGAACAAACCCCACAACACTGGTGGTACTTCAAAAAAAAAAAAAAAAGCACAAAGCAGGACACAGTGGCCTTTATGTCAGTTAACTTTAGAGATTTTCAGTGTATATGGGAACATCTGAGCTACTGCCTCTCAGCTTGCTTGCAAGGAAAATCAAGAAATATGTTCTTTGATGGGACAATTAATGTGCCTAATTTTTACATGTCTTTAACATGAGACATCACAGGAAAGTCTAAAGAACAGTCTAAGGGAGGCTGGAGAGCGACTAGCTTGAAAACAGATGGCTGTATTTGGTCAAATGATTCTCACACCAGATGCCTTTCATTCTTCAGAAAAGAAAACATAAACCAGCTATTGAACCTGATTCTGTGGAAATATTCTTATGGAGGGCACAGGAATTACAAAAATATATTTAAAATGGATGCGGTGAATATGAGGATAGACAGCTATAACACTTGAACAATGAGGCCCTGAAAATGGTTTTGGAGTAAATCTATTCCTGAGAGGTGTTTGACACACTTTGATTTAGCTTAATCAATCAATTTGGGCTGCCCTTGACAGTGACCCTTACCCTGGGGTTAGGTACTTGCTACCTGCATACAAAAATATCTAGAACTATGGAGACCCAAGACCGGTCACTTGGCAAATCCACTCCAGACAAGTGATATTATTTAACTGCTTTTTTGTTGATGTTCAATTCACAAGGTTTTTGGTTTTTTTTCTGAAAATGCTGCTCAAAAGCACTGCACTTGGCCAGCAGCACTGACTATGTCACTCTTTTCCATTTTCATCCAAATCAGTGCCAGGTATCTCTTACTTCAGAGCTCTCAGGTACTGTCCGCCACTATGGGCCTCAGCCAGGAGTGTGCTGGGCATGTTAAGCACAAACGTGCTCCTTACCATGCAATCCTGTGCTTGGGTTACTAATATGACCAGATTGCTTTAAATCTGTGTCTGAGCCTACTTACTGTTTACCTTCCCAGATCCTGGCTTATCGACATTCCTGTGTAATTCACCCCTACTTTAGGCACAAACCCCAAATTATCATTATTTTTTAAAATTATTTGATCACCATCACAAAGAAAGCTCATGCTTGATGCAGCATGTTTACCCCCTGCCTAAGCAGTGATATGTCTGATTTTTACAGAGAAAGCCGTACGTATTCTCTCAGTAGAAGTGGGATGATTTTGCAAGACCTGACAGGGCAGGATCCTACTCTCAAAGTAAGAACAGATACAAGAAACACACTCCTTTTTTCTGGTCCTTTTTAGCCCTGAGTTTGTTTCCTTTCCTTTAGCACACGTGATTATTTACACATATATCTATATAAATATAAATATATATTGCATTCTCTATACCTGTGTCTCTCTTTTGACTCTGTTAGCAAAAAGAATACCAAGCTGTTATATTTTCTATCTGTAATTTCATCTAAGTTCAAAGGACAGCACACTATTTTCTAAAGGAGATATCCTTATGTACATGTCCCAGGGGAATCTATCAAAATGAGGAAACAGAAACTTTAAATAGGATTTTCCTTTGAAAACTACATTAAAATCACCATTTTAATCCATACAGTTTTTTAAATAGGGGCCAGATTTTTAAATTCTTTTTCTGGTTAGCAGAACAGTGATTGTGATGAAAATTTTTGTAAGTCTGAAATATGTTGTGGGGTTTATTGATGTTTCTCTTCTAAGACTTGTTTCTTCAAGGCTCGGGCTACTTTAAATGAGAGGTCTGGAAGTGTAGCCACTACTCCTACTGTGCCTATATCCCACTAATTTCAAGATCATACTAATTAGAGGTTCACCTCTGTTATGATGCCAGACAAAATGTTCCCTAGCAAAGCCAGGCTGTGAGAATGCCAGCCTTGATTCTTGCCACATTTAGTATGCTTTTAACTAGTTAAATTTATGATAATTTCACTGTTACTTTGTCCTTTTCACCTATTTTGTTTTGCCTTGCCCTTTTGTCTCATACACAGGCTGTAAGTTCTGCTGAGCGAACGCTCATTAAATGGGTGCCCAGTGCCTCAAAAAAGGGGTGTGGGTGGGTGAGTGTGGCTGCTTCTTGCCCCTCAACACAAACAAGCAGCAGCACAAACACTGAGATCAACCCTCGCATTCAAGTAACTGGGAAAACAGGGTCGGTGCAAAACCTGAAGCGCTGCCAAAGAGCCCCGGCGGTGACACAAGGGTGAGCAGCGTCTGTGAGTGCCACTGACAGGGCTTTGCTCCCTTTTATACCATTTTCAGCTGCTCCCAGAACGAGTTCATTTTGCACCTAACTCATCTGCCTGCTTCTACATCTCAGTGACTGTAGAGAAGAATGTATGGCAACGCCTCTGGAAGAGGGAATCCAGCTGCCCTGTGATCGTGGCCATCTGAGATGCTGCTGGCACACAGGCCCTCTCTTGTTGTGAATAAGTGACAAGGGCACATAGCCCTCCCCACACAGGGGCAGGCTCTGGAGGGGCCAGTCCCTCTGCAAAGGCAGAACAGAGGGCTGGGCATGCTTCTTTCTTCACAGGATTGAGTCTTCCCGTTAAGTTACACTGCCTGCAATTTTAATGGCAGAGTGATATGGAAAGAAGTTGAGGTTAGCATTTGAAGGCATTTCTATAAAAAGTCACTGTGAGTACTGTCTACAGTGGGTGGGATCAAAATGTCATTTCCAAGTCTGAGTGCAGTGGAATCTCACTCTGATTTAGGTTAAGTGCCTGTTCTCTTAAAAGATGTCACCTCTATCAGGACAAATTGTCTTGAATGACCCAAGTCCAGAAAAATTCAGTACTTGGCTCTTTGCAAAGCAGAAGAGATGATGATCGCCTTATGCAGGTGTGCTGGTGGAACACAGCTGCAGGGTGTGCAAACAATCTGGGCACCTCAGGATTCTTCTCTTCTCTAGGGACTTAGAGTACCAGTTTGACCAGATATTTAGATCTTCCTGACCACAAACACATGGAAGTGAAAGCCTGCATGTTGGTTCTGTGTGAACTGGATCGTGTTTCTGGGACTTCACTGTAACAGCCACGTGGTAACAAATAGAGTTCATTCCCCAGCCCTAGGGAAAAGATTCTGGGATGTTGTCTTGAAAATAATCCATTGGTAAATCAGTGATTAAATTCTGAGTCACTGACTCTAGTAACATGCTTTTACTGGGATATACTGGTGTTACCCATGAAATAACATCCAGTAATCATGAAGAGCATATGGTCCACAGCTCACCAGCCCAGCTTCTTTCAGTGCCAGACAGTGTGAAGAGGTTGGTGGCATCCAGGATAAGACTTTGCAAATTCATCCTGCAGCGTAAAACACAGTATCTCTGCCTAAACCATGGAAATGACAGCTGCTGCTTATTTATTAGATGAAATGAGATGTAGGTCCTAACTTTGCAAGCATCTTTGTCAGATAATTTAGTTGTATTCTTCAGAATTTCATTTCTTCAACAATTTTCATTTATATTGTTAAGATGGGAAAGGGCAAAACAAGGACAGATGGGGCTAGATACTAAGAAAACACTGATCTGGGAAACCCACCAGACCCAATTTGGAAGTGTATGTCTGTCTTTCATCTGGGAATAATTTCACATGTTGAGAAAACTAGGCAAGAATGGCAATTCATATATAACAGATTGGTTGGATATACACACAAAGTTGCTGTATTTGTACACATTTTTAGATGTCTGCTTAGCTGAGGAATGCTGATTTTCTAGCTGTTCCTTCTGTTTGAGGACAAATGTACCATGCTTATTGAACATTTTTGTTTGGAAACCTTCTTGTGCACAAAAAATATACACAAAATCCTGCTTCATTGCAGAAGCAGAAACAAAGGCAACCCATTAACCATTGTTCAAATTAAAGACAATCAAAGACATTTGGTCAAAAAACCAAGTACTCAACCCACTAGAAGTTTGGCTTTCAGCCGCATGCTAAGGTCAGGTTCTTTGCTGCTCTCTTCCTCTTGGCTTTGTTTTTACTTTGTGACTGCAACTCTACGAAGCAGACCCAAACACACCAGTTGTGTTAATGCCAGCCCTTTTCTTGTGCTGACACTGATACAGGGCTGGCATAGCCTGGAGCTTTGGATGAGTGCCAAAGAACGTACAAGTGACATACATTACCCAGCTGCGTGCTGTGCCAGGCTCAGGGGTCACTCTTAGAGGACAGGCAGGTGTCTTTAGACCTGGATTGTCACCTTCATGAGTCTTACAATAAACAAAGTTTCAGTTTATCTTTCTAATCAAAGAGAAGAGTATTACAGCTCTCTGCTCTTCCTCAGACTGGAAGAGGGTAAAGAAAAGAAAGCCTGGGAGATGGTAAATATCTGCAAGGTCTTGCTGTAATGCAGGACTAAACTAGTAGACTTGCATGCCCAGAGGACTGGGTCGTGTGCCAAGTGAAATCTGACAACCGCATTTTACTACAAATCATGTGATTCTTCATTACTAGGAAATTAACTTCAGGAGATCTTTAAGAATAACCAAGGTCAACATTCCTTTTGTGCTCAGTGGAAACATACAGGCTGCAGTATGTTCTTCACTCAGATGTGACGATGTGAAGACCAGGAATTACCTCCCCCCTCGAGTGCAGCAAAGGTATATGGCCCTGGAAGGTACATACTGAGATCACGTGGCTCCCTGTAAGCAATTCTGTGTGCCTTTTAGCTCTTTTCTCACACAGCGAGCCTACAAGTCTCCCATTTCCTCACACAAGGTGGATTTTATGCTTAGGCATTTCTGGCCAGTGGTCAGAAACTGTAATTCTTTCTGTCACAAAGCTGTATGCCAAGAACATCTCACTAGATCAGGCAATTAGCAGTAAAGTCTCCAGCTGTTCTCAGAGTTCTCTGCAATTTTCTCTCTCCAGCCCTGAAATTCACCCTGCAGCTCTTCAGAGCCAACCACAGCAATCCTTCTGTTCATCAACTCCTGCACAGCAGCATGGGACCACTTCTTGGGCTGGGAAAATGGCTGTCCTCGGTCATCAATAAATTCACAATGCCTGTGATCTGTAAGAATGTACTAGAGGAGCAAAATACAAAAACAGGGTGGCAGATTGCCCAGAACTTCTTCACCCCACACAGCTGGCAGAAGAAGGCTATGTTTCTCCATTGGGTATGTGGCTTTTGGTGTACATGAAGGCAGAAAAATACAGAGTTTTGTCCCAGATGCGAATCAGCTGGATCTGGGAGAATATACTCAGCAAGGTGGCAATCAGGAGATATCATCTCCCAGTGGCAGTGAAGGGAGAGAACAAGAAGTACCAAGTTCTGTTTGTGGAACCAAGATGTAGGCTCTGGCCCATGGGAGTGGTGGTACTAACACTAAGGAAATACAAAGGTATTCAGCTGCACTGTGCCACAATTAGTGATTGATGTCTAAGCACATGCAGAAGTAGGACATGGGTTCATCACTTCAGTTAGCACTGAAAAGCAAAGGCACAGCACTCACCCAGAACTGTTTACAATTTTTTTGCCTTTTACTTAAGAAAGTAAAATCTAAAGTTTTCATGAAAGCCATTAAACATCTTATCCCAACTGATTTTTTCTGATTTTTGCACTGTGCATTTTTACATTAGAGCCTGGTACCACATTGACTTGCAGATAGTATTGTAAAACACTGACTCTCCACAGCTCTTACAGAAGTAACAGGAAAAATAGAAGCCCCTCCATGTATCTAGCTGAAGTGGAATTTAACCTTAACACTGAATAAGTTATCCCAGCTTTATAGCCATGAGAAGCATTATTGTATTTTAATGGCTGGTAGGCAAACAGCAACGATGCCAGGACAAACATTGGGCAGCAGTAGAGATTTTCCTGCCCTTTCTCTGCAGCCATCTGTGATACAAGAGTTCTCAATCCCATGGAGCTAGTCCAGGACATTCAGAAACCTAGAAATATAGCTGAATACTTTATTTTTCAAACCTGAACCAAGGAGAATGTGAAAATCTCAGGAAGTGGCTGTGTTTTTGAATAAATCTCCATAGATTTTCTGTCATGAATGATGGCCTTCAGCAACTGAAGAAAACAACTTGATGCATCTTCAAATCAACACTAACTTCCATGAAATATCTCCTTAACTCCTTATTATTAACTGGAGGAATGAATCTGCCTTCTTTGAAGCAAAAAAGCCAAAAAAAAACCAACAAAAAAAACCTCCTTTCAAAGGAGAACTGGAATTAAAAAAAGTATCTTATTTACTTAAGATTTTAATCTAAGAATTCAAAAAAGAACATGGATTTTTGTAAATTAAATGATAATTTGATGTAGGGGGTTGTTGCAGCAGAGCAATTGTCTTTGAAGAGCACGATTTCACTGCTTTTTGCCTTTTGGCTTCATCTTCATCTTTGAGGCTAAATTTACTTATAATATGATTATTTACGCTCAGACAAGCTGCAGCTGTAGAATAATCATTTAGAGACATAAGTACCAGGAAGGTTTGCCAGCTTCAAAACACCTAGCAGCACCAGGAGAGCCTAAGCTCTGCAGGGTCCTTCATAAGCCTGTGTATAAGCACAAACCCGTGGACACAGAAAGTCAGGACTGGTTTTCCAGCTTTTATAACCCTGCACACCAACTACGAGTGCTGAAGACAAACAGAGGATTCCTAATCCAAACTGCCAGCAGTAGCTTGCTTCATTCTGGAGTAAGAGAGTGAAATGTATGGCTACACAGATGAGTAACATTAGTCAATCATTAAATTATTTATAGCAGCCTTCCAGTCCTTCTAGAACATTCCAGCATCTAAAGGGGATACAAGAGGGATGGAGAGGGACTTTCCACAAGGGTGTGTAGTGACAGGATGAGAGGGCGTGGCTTCCAACTGAAGGATAGTAGGTTTAGAATAGATATTAGGAAAAAATTATTTACTGTGAGGGTGATGAGGCACTGGAAGAGGTCCAGAGAAGCTGTGGATGTCCCATCCCCAACAGTGTTCAAGGCCAGGCTGGATGGGGCTTTGAGCCTTCTGAGTAGAAGGTGTCCCTGCCCACGGCAGGTGTTTTGGAATTAAATGACCCCCAAGGTCCCTTCCAAACCACACTATTCTATGATTATATGATGGATTCTGTCACAACCAGAAGGCATTCAATACCTACTAGATTTGACATTATTTTCCTTCCAACACAAAGATGTCTATTTTTGACTCCCATCTCCGGGAATGAAGAATTGCCTCAATAAGAAATTTTTCAGGGCATAAACTTTCCATAGCTGTTTTACAAGGCTCTTCCTTATTTCCAGTGTTTTCTCCCAGATGCTATAGGCAAATTGCTATTAATTCTAAAAAGCCAACACCGTATATTGAAAAATGAGCAGATGACACAACATTAATTTCCATGAAAGTATTCAAACCTCAGGACTGCTCTCAGCTGTCCAGTCTAGTTTTAATTGCCAAAACCTTCCTGTTTTCCACTCTGTAATCATTCTGCTTAGCCTAGCACATAACATAGTTCATTAATAAAGTTTCTTTTCCTTTTACTACCATTCTGACCTTGCAAACATATGCCTCAAGGCATTCAATACAAGCCTTCCTAAGAGGTGAGGCAGGTGTCCTGTATCTCCAGCAGTGGACAAAACTCATTTAGCTGGAGAAAATCAGTGACTTTGAACATCAGTTCTATTAAAGCAGCAACAGCAACCAAAGAAACAAACAGCAATTTGAACAGGCTTTATCTGACCCTCTTTAGTCTTCATCTGTTCCCCTTCAGACTTTTGCACCATAAGTTACAGACCTGAATGAATCAGTGAGTTTATCCTGATGGCAAAAAGAGGGATATATGTAATTTGTCAGGTGGGAGTCACTTCATCCTGGGGTGGGAGTTTATAACACAACAGATGCAAGTGCAATAAGGTGAGTCCGAATGACTAGCACAGAAATAAACATCTATAGTAAGGCTGCCTGAAATTAAGTGAGACAAATTCCATCCTTACTAATGCAGATACAAGACTAAAATGTGATTTTACAACAGTAGCAAGAATCATCATTGAATGATTATTCAATGTGTTGGAAGGGACATTTAAAGGCCATCTAGTCCAATGCCCCTGCAAGGAGCAGGAACATATGCTACCAGTTCAGTTTGCTCAGAGCACCATAAATGCCTGAGACAGAAACAGGATATGCTATTTGTTCATAGTTATAGCAGAATTTCAAAGATTCAGTAGAAGAAAAGGTGAAGAGGTATTTTATTCTGGGCTGCTCATGAAGCGACAAAAAAGGACACCTGGGCATGCTCTGACTGACATCATCAATTACCTTTACCTCCTCTGTCAAGCAGGTAGTCATAAGAGTTGCAAATTGAACTGTTGATCTAAAAATAATGCACGTAACTCCATCTCTTTTCCACCAGTCCGGTCTGCACAGTAACTCAGAGTACTTATTTCTTGCATATTATCTCCTCTGCACTCTTAACTGAAAAGGATATTCTGTTTTCTGTGTGTGCCTCAATATCAAAATAGAGGGTTCGAAGCACTGAGAGTTGTTCTCTGTTATTTTTCACTTTCCTTTCAAATGTAAAATTCTGCAGAGCCTATTCACTCCATTTCAGTGAAGACTGCTTCTGTTTCGCATTTAATACAGTTGCAAAGAAAAGAAATGCCATCATTTCCATTTACAAGAGAAAAGGTAATGATCTCAGGCTAAAAGACTCAGATGGACTCTAGGAAGGGGTATAGGTAGATTTGCTCCTTTTGCACACAGTATAAACCAACAATATATTTTTTTAGAGTTGTATGGATTTATATTGCAGCTTTGTTGCAGCACTCACCTAGTGAGAAGTCCAGTTTAATACAGTGCTCATGTGGGTTGCAACTGAGCAATACAAAGGCAGCAATGAACTGCCAGAAACATAGAGTAAACAAGGCATTAATTAAACATTAATGACACAATAATGAATGTTAAAAATATTCTTGAAATTCAGCCAAGTATAATGTAATCTAATGACAGTGCTTGGGGACATGGAAACTAGTTATGTATGTATTACATACACAGAATATGTAACTTTAAATTTCAGAGGGGCCACGGGCCATGAGGTAAGACTATGAGTAACAGGATGAAGTTATGTAGAGGAAACTTTACAATGGATTACAGGAAAGATTAATTAACTCTGCTGAGGTGGTTTAGACTCATAGGTTCCCAAAAGAAGCAGGAAAATCATGATTTATTTGCCACATAAGACCAACATATTACATAGTCTAGACAGTAGATGTTTGAGACCAGTCTCTTACTGGTCTCTGGATTACAGTAGATATCTAATAGCATATTTTAATCAACTCAGCCTTCCCTGAGTCTCTTTATCTAAAGACTCAAGCTTTCTAGCATATCTACGTGCCTAAAGAAACATGGAGATGCCTAGTGGGATTTTTAAAAGCATCTTACAAGAAAGATCATGTGTCCTATCTGCCTTATTTTTGGAGTGTAATCTCTAGTGCACTGGTGAAGAGTGTAAAAGTGTCATTAAATTAAACTTCCAATGAATAAAATTATCTCGGTGCAAACATTGTTAGGGACATGATAAACAAGACCCTGTGGTGGTGCATCCCCCACCTCTCCTCAGGTCTGCTCTGCGATCTCAGGGATTCCTGTTAGGCCTTGTCCTTTGTACAATGACTTGGGTGGTGAGGTGTCCCTTAACAGTATCAGGTACTTCTGATACCTGGTTAAGGTGAAGCACAAGGACAGGAACAACAAGTCATCCCCTGACAGCCTTGCAACATTCCCCATCTGAATCATAGTCTCCAGGACCATTGTTACTGCTAAAACCTCCTGCACCCTTACTCTTTGCAGTCTTGCCTTTTTGCATCCCTGATTGCTGTGTAAATGATTCTAAATTGATTCTGATACCATTTTCCTTTGTACATTTCATCCATGCAATCAGAAACAGAGTGAGCCTTGCCAGTGAACTCTCTTAAGTCTTAGTTCCACAAATTTATATTAAAACCTGGTTTTGCTAATACCTTTGATGGTGATTCTTTAAGGGGCCTAAACCACTAATTTGCAACGAATTAGTGTAGTCAGCAGGATCCTAAATCAGGATTTGTGACAGGTACTTTACTTGAAATATGACTTTGGAATTTCTGGTATGACAGTCCATTGCTATCATATAGAATAGTGAACAGAAAATTTCAATAGAAATTGAAAACACTGTTTTCCAGCTTTTTATCTCTCAGGTATGTGAAATTAACAAGTAGGCAGTTACTGCTTTGGAGGTATTTCTGGGAATCATCTTGGTGGTGAATGATGGAACAGACAATATTTTCTACTGAATTTAGATACATATAATTATTTGTAAATTATTACTAACTATTTAATTTTCTTTTTTTTTCCTGACCAAAGAAAATTATTGTCATGCTGATCTTATCAAACATACTCCAGCTGAATCCTGGTTTATTTCTGGGGGGAGCCATTTAGGCTGCTAATAATTAATTTTAATTCCTAGACAGCAGAGAAAAAAATTTGCAAACTAAGAGTCTGAAGTATGACACCTCCTCCTATCAGATTTTGTGTAGAGTTATATATTATTTCAATTTAGGATATGAGGGTTATGTATTTTATTCTTCTAGCAATTAAAGTAGTGGAATAACTCCTGAAGGAGTGCTGAATATTGCTTATGTTCTGATCTCAATTCTAATTAGGAAAAACAAATTAAATATAGGGATAGGTATGATATCCTTAGCTGGTATAAATCAACATAATTTTACTGAGTACGGGGGAATTACATCATTTACATCAGGATCTAACCCAAGTTTGCAGAATGATTAAGCTTCCTCAAATACTCCAAAGTTAATGCAGATTACATTTCTATATGTGAGCCCTCCCTTCAGCACCTGCTGGAAAGGTTAACAAATAGATTCATCCTGCTGTAACTGTGATGCTTCTTTTTCCTAAAACATAAAACATCTAGTGCAATATGTCATTCTTAACATCTGCCACCTGTATTTACTAAATGCTAAACAAAGATACACTTTTTCCAGTGATTTATTTTTCTATTTCCTTTCACATGCTTCTTCTAAACTATTTTTTCCAAGTCCAGTTCCAGATAGAAAAGTAGAATTTGCCAAATAGGATTAAAGCCATGGCAAGTCAAGTATGACCCCAGAAGCACCCAGGCCAATGGAAGTTGGAAAAGTGAAGCAAAGGGTCTCTTTGCTCCTACAGGAAATCAATGGAAGCAAAATTTCTGAACAGCTTTATTACCACAGTAAGCACTTCTAGAAACATCTACTGATCTGTTGCTCATGTTATGACCATTTTGTTTGAGGTTGTCCACTGTCTGGAGTTTGTATGGGCCTATGCGTTCATCTCACTGTCCTGGTTTCTGCTGGGATAGAGTTAATTTTCTTCCTATTACCTGGCATAGTTCTGTGTTTGGGATTTAGAAGGAGAATCTAAATCTGGTTATTCTGATGGAGCAGGGATTCTCAGCAATTACTTCTTGGAGGTTAGAAATTATAAATAAACAGTAAAGCAAGCTGAGGGTGATCAGAGGCTTTGCAGTTATCTCAAGTTAATCTGTGTAAGGTCATTTGTTGTAAATTTGCTTGTTCAGCTGCAGACTCTAGTGCTGTCTCATATTTGTCTAGTTAGGTTTCTTCCCAGCCAAGAAAGTAATCTAC
>VZRZ01015300.1:198358-232856 GCA_013398175.1 Climacteris rufus | reverse complement strand
TGAAATCCCCTTTTGTGCCTTTTGCATTTTGAGATCGTTAAACGAACCATCACGACCTCCACTTGTGTTAGCGGATTGTGACACAGGGGAAGAGCAGTTGGCTGGACTGGGTACGGGGATGTCATTCAGAAAGTCCTGGACAGGTTGGAGGAACAGGTTGACAGGAACCCTACGAAATTGAATGAAGACAGCTGTGGAGTCCTGCCCCTAGGAAGGAAGAACTCATTGCGGTGGTGCAGGCTGGACATGACTGACTGGGAAACAGCTCCACTGAAAAAATCCTAGGAGCTCTTGGTAGACAACAACCCAGATGTAAGCTGGTGGTGTGCTCTGGCAGAAAGATATTATACTTAACTAACAGGAGTGTAGCTAGATATTGGAGGGAAAGGATTATTACTCCTTTCTACCAATCATTTGTTAGATCACACACAGAATATTGTGATGGGACCAGTTTTGGGGCCCCCAGTAAAAGAAAATTGTGAGGTACTTGGGCAAGTCAGATGGAAGACCACCAAAATCATCAGCGGCATGGAGCACATGTTCTATGTGGGGAGGCAGACGACAACAGGCTCGATCAGCCCAGAGAAGAGTAGATTTGGGGGGTGCCTAATAGCAGCTTTTCCATGTCTATGAGGAGGTTGTCAGGAAGACAGAGCCAGACTCCGCACAATGATTCATGATGGGAGGGCAAGAGACACTGGACATCAGGAGAAAAAAGAGAGGGATGGTCTTCTAAGAGTGGTCTGATAGAACATTATTCACTTAACATAAATTTTTGGATTAGGGTATTCTGATGCTTGGCACTTTACTTTATTTGGATATGGGATTGTCTTAGTACAGTAAATCAATATTTCAGTCCAAACAAAGTGTTGCTTATAATATCTAAGAGGCAGCACTGGAACATGCATTGGATTGCACTGGAACTTGGATTGGATGCTTTTTAAAAATTTCCTTTCTCTTTTCCAAAGTAACAAACAAAAGGAAAATTAGTGACATGAGTTCTGTCAATTTGGGCAATCACGTAAGTGTCAAGTTGTCTTTGTCTTCTGGAACAGGATAATTTAAAAAGTTCTATTTTACCAGGCTGGTCATTCTGTGCAAAACTGTTGACACTCTCACAACAAGAATTTCACCAGTCTGNTTTAAAAAGTTCTATTTTACCAGGCTGGTCATTCTGTGCAAAACTATTGACACTCTCACAACAAGAATTTCACCAAACAGTCTGCCCACATGCATTTGATTTCAAACTAATGACTGGTTTCTGCTCAGCACTCACATTTATTTTCCAGGAGTATAGAAATAGTTTCTGTGAACACACTTGGAACTTTTGGTGACCTTTTGGCATTATTTTTGTGCTGGAGATTTGACTGTGTAAAGTACTCAGCATTCTGGCCGTAGCTCAGCAAAGCATGTAAGTACTTGCTTAACTTCAGCTAAGGCTCCTGTGCTTTTCTGGATCAGGGCCAACAGGGTACTGTCCTGAAAATCCATCCCGAAGGCATGCTTTACACATCTAAACAAGAAATACCGCCTTTTCAGTGGCTCTCCTCACCTCCCTTTTCAAAGTAATTTTTTATTAAATAAGTAAACAAATATAGTTAGCCCTCCTTCTCCAGCTATATGGCAAAGGCATTATGTGCAACTTTCTCTGTAAGGATTTAGAGTAAGGTTGTAATCTCACATGCAGAGGCTAATAAAGGGGTACACAGGCATGTGATAAGGATGTTGCTGGGAATATGACACTGGATTTTCACAGCAGAGTCTCATCCCAAGGGGTAACACAATTTTAAGTGTGGTTGGCAACTATTTAGCTTTAGTTCAGGTTTTTCTGATACACCTCATCATTGTAGTTTTATAAGAAAAAACTACAAGTGATCTTTTTCATCAGCTTAGTTCATAGCTTCATGAAAAGACAAGTTTGTAGTAGACTTTCCTTCTCCTCCATGCATATCTAAGTATATAAATCACAACTGGCACCTCTAGCCTAAATAAATACCTCACTTCTGTGCAATGCAGATATATACTGTAGAGTTTCAAAGAGCAGGAGTACAAATGCTTCCTGAAAGCACACAGCTGCTCCTGCAGCACTTTAACAAGGCAACCTTACCCTGGAGCCAGTGGAATGATGCACAGGCTCCTGTTTACTCCTATAGTTACAGCTAAACACCACTAGATGTCCCCTGCTGCCAGTCCTGCTGCGACAGCCAGCGCTGGGCTGCTGTTGCAGAACCTCTCTGCAGTCATACCCCTTGCACTGCAAAACTCATTATTACTGCCCGGAGAAGGTTTTAGGGAGACTTTATTAGGGCCTTCCAGTACTTACAGGGGGTGTAGAAGAGAGGTGTGACAGATGTTTAGTAGAGCCTGATGCAAGAGGACAAGGAGTAAGGGTTTTAAGCTAAAAGAGGGTAGATCCGCAGTAGATACATGGAAGAAAATTTTTACATTGAGGGGGATGCCTAGGTTGGTGGTGGATGCCATTCACCTGGAAACATTCAAGGTCAGGTTGCACGAGGCTCTGGGTAGCCTGATCTAGTTGAAGATGTCCCTGCCCATGGCAAGGGGGTTGGACCAGATGGCCTTTACAGGTCCCTATCAACCCAAACTGTTCTTTGATTCTATGATTACTTTTTCTTTGCTGACAAATGCTATATGACAAGTTTTACAAAAGGTGTGATTACAGCATGTCCTGAACACCTGTGCAGAGCTTTTGGAGGTTTTCAACTTTCCCTCCATTCTTTTACTTCACCTTCCTACTCACCATTATCTCCGTGAAGACAAGAGAAATTAGCAGATGAAAGTTCTGAGGTGTGGGTCTACACCAGCAAAGGATCAGTCAAGCTCAGGTCCTTGAAGAGTTCTTTCTTCCTGAACATCACAGAATCATAGAATGGTTTGGGTTGGAAGGGACCTTTAAAATAATCTAGTTCCAACCACCCCTGACATGGGCAGGGGCACCTTCCACTAGACCAGTTTGTTCAGAGCCCCATCCAGCCTGGACTTGAACACCTCCAGGGATGGGGCATCCAGAGCTTCTCTAAGCAACCTGTGCCAGTGCCTCACCATCCTCACAGGAAAGAATTTTTTTCTAGTATCTGATCTGATCTTTCCATGCTGAGTGTCATGTCTTGTCTTTATGTGGCAAAACTCTTTGGTCTCTTTTCCAAGCTGGAACTTCGATCAGAGCTAGAAAAAGTCTGCTAAGGGATTTAAAGGGCCTTGTCATCACATGAGCTTGCAGTCTGTACAGTAATGAAACTCATACGTGTGAATTTATAAATTTGTTATATAGTGAATGGGAGGGAATAGACACATGGTGTGAACAGCTTCTAAGTACACCTTAACAGAGAGGGCAAGAGAATTGTATGCGTACAGTCAGAGTGTTTGTGTTTAAAGAGAATAATTTTTTTCTAATTTTCTTATTTTCTTATCAATTTAATGCTCTGAATGATATACAAATCGCAATTACATTCTTTCACCAAATGCCTCCTGCCTTAAAAAAGCGAGTTAGGAAAAGACTTTCCTTATAGTTTGTCTAAACTGCCACTGACATTCCCTTTTTCCCTAATCAGAGATTGCATAAATAGATAAAGCTTGTCACTATGCCAACCCACTTAGAAAGGTCTTGGACAGGAAACAGAGTCAGTGAGGTACAGAAGTTCATGAGAAAGGGGTTCCAACATTTTTCCATCTAACAAGAAACTACAGTTACCGCAAAGGATTTCTTGACGTATTCACTCCAAAACGTGGGTCAATAGTCAGACATTCAGCTCATGACTCAGGCATGAAAAATGTAAAACATCTGGCTCAAATCTATGCTATGAACATGCTACAGAGAGATTCATGACTTTAAACTGAAGGCTCATTGGATCCACTTTTAAAGACAATTAATTTTATTTGAAAAACAATTTTGTAGGAACATTCTGCAGTATTCCAGTTGTTAGGACTGAACCAGAGTCCATCAGCAGCAGATGAAGGAATTGTATATTATAGCACTATTCTGAATTATTCAAAAATAGAAAATAGTCTTTATTTTTTCCACTCTATTGCATTAAGGTTCATTTCCTTAATTTTCTTAATTTTCTTCAAGTTTTGAATAAGTTATGACAATATAATACTGATGACAATTGCATAGAAGCTGAAGTTAACAGGAAGGTCTTACTTGCATGGTCGGTGCTTACTTTACTCACAATCAGTGTTATGGCAACCTAGTTCACAAACACAATTTACATAACAGATGTTTTTCTAAACCTCACTTCAAAATGTAATATTTATCCTTGTTTTGAAGATAGAAGATTATATGGCACACCTGAAAACAGAAACAATATTAGGTGTGCTAGGGAATGGACACAATTGTCTTCAGAGCGTGTCCAACATCTATATAATAAATTCATAAACTGAGGACTGATCCCTCAACACACTGTCACTCTTGAAAAATATTTTAAGTAGAAGGTAGTCTGAAATGCTGGTCATGCAGTCACAGACAAATTAGTGGTAATATCAAAACTAGACTTCAGAAGACAATCACAGAAGCCCACAGAGGTGGACACAGATCTGGCACAATAAAATCACATCCATCTTGTTGATAGTTGGCTAGTTAAGAGCACAGCAAGGCAAGCTCTCATCTGCCTGTATGTGTCCGTGTAGACATAACCCTAAATTCCAGTTTCATGCCTAATTCTCTCACTTGCCATCAAGGGTGATGCAGGAACATGTTGCTGCTACCATTCCTCACCATCACTCAGACACCAACAAAGGAATGCAATGGAGCAGTTTTGTTGGCTCCCTGTATCCAAGGCTGATTCACATCCACAGAATTGTGATTCTGAGACATCTGGAGGAAGAACTTGAAAAAGTGCCTATATAATCTGCCTGCTTCTGGTCAGCCCCTATCTCCATTTCATTTTGTGGCCAGGCAGAGTAAGAAGAGATACCTGTAGTGGGGACTGAGATGCAGTGGTGGTGTGATTTTTAATTACTGATGTATTCTTCTACTAATAATCAACTAACTTTCTAACAACCAATTCCCAATTGCTGAACACTCATGAAATATCTCTAGGTAGTGAATTTTAGGCACTATTGTAGCCATCTTGTCAGCTTTTCTTTATAAGTCATGGCTTTGTTTGGAATTTCAAGGTCTTTAGTATATCTCTTCAAGCAAATCCATTTTCCCTTGTTCCTGCTTCCCACTAAACCCCCTGTCACAGGGGGCCTCTTCAATGGCTTTCCCAGTCCTGGCCATAGTAATGCCTTTCTTACATTAGTTACCCTTAATTTCCTTAAAAAATGAGAGCAGCACTGATCCTCACAGGAAAGAAGTGCTCACTGAGTACCAGGCTCTGTGCTGGTTAGAGGGCAGCACATGATGCAAACAATAAATAGGACAAACTCAGGAAATGGCTTTAAATGTGTATATTGTTCAAGACGACAAAATTCCCATGGGAACCGGTGCATCAGCTGCTTCCAGCCTGACAGGGAAACATAATTTGGATGGGAACAGGTGGAATTCTTCCCAGTGTGTGAATCATTTTTTCTCTGGCTTCCCTTACAGACTTTGGTACAGATCCTAATGCAACACACACTATTCTTTTCAGTTCTTTGTTTTGCTCTAAACCCAATCAAATGGGCAACATACAGGATGACTAAGCTGGTGAACAGAGCTGTATTTTTCAAGGTTGTTGATTTTGGCTGTGAATCTTGGTTTTGTTTCTTTGCTCTAATAAAATGCAGATGGATAACACGGGCTGCAGATAACATTTTCTCTTCCAGGAAAAAAAAAAAAGGATTATTTTATAGCTCTATGGATCATGAGTGCTCTTCCTACAGACAGGGAGAAGGACTGAGTAAAAACAATAGTAATCAGTCACTGTTGAGTAACAAAAATTTGATAAAACTTGAAAATCAGATTACAGTCTAAGTTCATGAAACATCAGGAATGTCTGATTTTTCATTGCAGGTGAATTACAGGCCCTGGAGAGGCAAACAAATCCTGCTGGAGAAATATATTAAAAAAGTTAAATGTATCATGCTCCTTTGATGTCTCCACCACTGTTCCACTAATACTGTTTCTGCCAAGGTCTCATCACTACTACACAGAAATGGGGAATAGTAAAGGTCTTACATCATAGTACAGATGAAATTTAATGAAAAATATCCAACACATCGAGACAGCCTGACTACTAAACCCAGGAGCTTCTCCTCTATTGACTAGCTTGGGGTTAGTCCTGTGAGAAGCTTGTTTCTTTATTGATTTTTCATATGTGGATTTTTCTTCCGGACAAGAGAGGCAAGCAACATCCCATACTCAAGTATTTCTGAGATAAACAGAAGGGGGAGACCTGCACCATGAAGCTCCTTATGCTTGTGGCTTCTGCATCTCTCTCCTGCTGCCTCCCTCCCTCCCTCCATCAAGGTATCCAAAATGTGATAGAGCAAAAGCCCTGAGTTTTCCTATTAAATGAATTTTCTGCAAGGTTTGAAGGGAAGTGGCATACGAATGGTAAAATGTGAAGTTCCTTTGCTCGATGGAGCAGGAGAAGCACTGGTAAATAACACACTCCATACTGAACTCTCCAAGAGAAGATTTTCACAGAAATGATCTCCCCATGAGGAAGAATTTCTCATCTGAGGTTTGTGTCATGTGCTGCACTGTGCCTTGAGGCTGTTGTGCCAGTCAAGGTTTCCCTCTGCTACCAAAAGTGTTTGTTTTGCCTGAGCAAGAGATTGGAAACATTTGTGAACTGTGAGTCTTTTCACAGAGGGCAGGAAAAATATTTCCTGGCCAGCCTTAAACATATTGCACAGCTAAAGGTGAACTCTGTCTCAAAATCCCTTAGTCTGCAATCAACCGAGATGGAGAAACAAGTTTTCTGTCCCAGCTTTACAGATGACAGACAGATGCAGATTTTGAAAAGCTTGCCTGAGATGATACATCCATGCAGCATTTCACAGGCTGCCAGGTAGTTTTGAAGGCTGTCCCAAATTCACATGTAGAACAGCTCGGGCATGGTCCAGCCTGTGTAAGGGGTGATGTACATGGCACATGGGCAGCAGATGGGGACATTGCTGGGTGCCTTGTGCTTGCAGCTGGACCCATATCTGCCCACAAAGCGTAGCATGGATCCTCCATGGTCGTCAGAATTTGAACCTCCAGCTCATTCCCATATAAACATCCTTCAGAATGCTATGTACAGCACGACTAGGTCATGCTATGACATGGATCATGAGCTATATTTAAAATTCAGTAGAAGAAAGCTTTTTCCAGCTCATAGAAATGTTCACAGTTTCACCAATGGCCAGGATGAAACCAACACCTTCAAAGGTATAACAGAGATAAATAAAAGCAGCTGCAATGGAAAGCCTTGAATTCCCTGGGTCTTCTGCTGTGTATGTGGGAAATCTTTATTTGAAAAACACATGGGTAAAATGTGCACTTATGTGTATACATTTGTATTTATAAACATGAGTCTTCTTCTGAACAGATAAAGTTGCAGTTGTGGGGATATCCAAACCTAAGGTTGTTTTGGCAAGGAATGTCATCTCTGGACACAAATGTTCTCATTGAACTTTCTTATTCCAGAATAAGTGTACAAGATGTTCTGTGTTAACAGCTTCCTTCCAACAGTGTTGGCTTCTTCTAAAGGCTGAAAGACAGAAAAACTGTTTGCTGTACTGAGTGCTGCTTGTGTTCCTCTACCACAATGATATTATAAAGGCTGACACTGGAGGGATTTGCTCTGAGGACACCACATCTTGATCTGGGTTTGATGGTCCTTGTGTCTATTGTGCAACTTTCTCAGGGACATTGTGCAAAATCCCACAGAGAAGCAGGCAATGTGACTAAATTAATGAAAACATAGTTATAATGGAAGAAGGAAGGCAAAAACCCTGTCAAGGGCTCATATTTTACATTTCTACGACCTCAGCTGTCTAGCACTGCCAGGGACTGAACTGCCAGGAGAGGAGGTTTCTCTCCAGTCTACTCTATGTCCATACTTGCCACAGAGCAACTAAGACCTTTGGATAATAAAAAGATAACCCATAAATGTTGTGGTGTGGTGTAAAATCTCTGCTGTTGCCTGCCTTCTTTCTCACCTGACTCTATCCTTCAGCTCTGATTCAGATATCTCATTAAATAGGTCTTCTCATCTGAGAAGCTCCCAAGAAGGGCATTCATCCAAAGCCTTGAGGTCTCATTCCCTTGGCAAAGCTTGTCCCATCCCAGCAGTCCTAGCAATGCATCTTGACATTATCTGCACAACTGTTTTTCTCTCACAGCAATAAATGTTCAAATGCTAATTCAAATTCTCATTCTTATAGAGAGTGAGGCCAATCCACATTATGTCAGGCTGTGAAGCAGACTCTCTGTAAGTTTGCACCCTCATATCAAGGGGTTATAGACAAAAATTACAGTTTTATCTTTCAAAGATTGCCTCATTTTGCAGGTAGTTTTGCTTTTCATACATTGTGGTCATTATTAATTCAGGCTGCATTTTAATTTTTCTGCTTTTGAGATTGTGGGTGGGTGTTGGTTCTGACAATTAGCACGAGATATTTTGATGTTCTCGTCCATTTGCTTTTATGGTTCATGAACGGGAGCCAGTTGCATTTTACAGAGCTGTTTGTTGTAAAATTGAGGCGTATAAATAGGATTGGGGGAAATTGTATCCAGTATCTTCTGCTTAATTCACCACATTGTGTAGCAGTGCCACGTTTCAGGAACTCCAGTGGATTTTGGGGATGGCAATATCTATCTGTGATGGTTGGGTTGGTCCTTCAGGGCTATCTTTGAAGAATTTCTTCTCAAAGGCAAAAGTGTTACGTCTCTAATTCCAAAGGTGTAGTTTTTCCATCTACAGAAACTGAAATCTCTCATTTGATGAAACATTGGCACGGCTTGGGAGATGTCTCCTCCGAGCATGGAACAGTATTCTGGTTCCTTATAGTGTCAGTGGGAGCTATGGAAGCTTATATTTTGTGGGATTTATTTCCAACAAATATATTTTGTAGCAAATATTTCAACATTTGAATTCAGTAGTAAAAATTCAGAGCATCTCAACTGTATTCCCATCCTATAAATTCTGATTAACAGGAAAGATTTTTAGTTAATAATCCCCTATCAGGGATAAAATTAACATCACCTGGAGGTTACAATGAAAAATATGAGACAAATCATCAGAATAATCAATAACTCTCGCAGTAATGACACGAAAGAAGGAGACAGACACCTGTTGAGATCAAGGAAGAAGTGCGTCAAGCCTTGCCCGTCTTTATTATATATGTGTCTTATAAATCACTGTGGATTGGAGGAGACAAAGAGTCTCCCCTCCATCACACTGGTCACAGGAAATGTCCATCAAACTTCTGTGCCCAGCAGAAAGGAACGTAAATAAAAAGATACCGTTACAATAACATGGCTATGTTTACAAAGAATGTCTGAGAACCAGTTACAAAAGAATTATAACATCCAGCACTGCAAAAGTCAGGGCAGTAAATAACCTTGGGACTGGGTCACTTTCCTCAGACTGGATAACCTAAATTTAAGTTGTCTTAAAAAAAAAAAAAAAAAGCTAAATACAAGTCTGACTTTGGGGCAGTTGAAGCTTACAAGATTCTCTTCATGTCCTGGATACATGGTATGATCAATCTGTTGTTCTGGGTGAAAGGCCAGTCTGTTTTGACCAGTGATCCCATGCTGAAGTTGAGAAGAAGTTTATCAAAATTTTTGAGAGGTTTTTGGGATTTGGTGGCAGACATGCAACAAAAGTTCATACCAGCAGCTTTTTCCAGTCCTCAGATCATAACCATGATCATAACTGGGTAATTACTGATTTGCTTGAGTTCTGTCCCTGGGTGCTGCCTAAAAAATAATCTTTGTTTTGCTCACTTCATGTCCTCAGCTTTGGAAACAGAATCTGACTTTGTAAACAATCTGTTCAAGCGCCTAAGTGTTAGCAACACAAACACAGAGCTGATTTCCAGGAAAAGCACAGGCTCTTGCCTAATTGTATCTCCATGCTGAGTCAGAGGGTTCCTGAGCCTTTAGACAAATGGCTCTGCTTGGTGATATTTGGCACTGAATCTTGACAGATAGGATTTTGCAGACTGCAAAGAGTAGGGGAACTTGAGATTGGCAATGATAAAAACTTATGAAAGGACTGACTGCCCACACTGGAACACAACACCCTGAGGAGACCTCGAGCATTTGTTTGTTGTATTTTTCATTGTGTTTGCTTAATATTAGGACCAGCTGCCTTTAAATAGCATAATTAATTTCTAAAGATGTAAAGTCATGCTGGGTAAGTTACATAGTCATAAAATTAATAAATACAGCCCGCATGTAAAATGCATTTATTCACAAATATTTTATTGAGTTTTCTTGTAAACAGGCATGTTTAGCATCATCAGTAGCCACACTTCTGCTTTTTAAATAATTTCTTAAAGCTTCGTCTCACATAAATAAGTAAAATGGACTGTATGACTCATAAGTGAAAAGAAACATATGTATATTTATGTAGCAAAGTTCAACAGACTTCAATTTTAACTGTCAAGTACTTGATATAGAAAGCAACCCTACCCCAGAAAGCTTCCTGCTGCAAGTTTAATTGCAGACTTCTGACAATTTGTTCCCTGAGTGGAGTACAGCAAGTTCTGTTCATTTCTCCCATCCCATTAATGCTGACTTCTGTGCATTTCCCGTGTGAAGTCATCCAAATAGATTTGCAAACTCTCTTGTTTTCACACAAAGATAGTGACCTGGGATGCTGGCTCCTACGTGAGACAAACACCCACCAGTGCTTCCAGATCAGAGGAGCTTGCAATGCTCTCTATCAGATCACTGACACTCTTGGTGGCCCCAGCTGAGACTGCACCAGGTGCTTTACAAGCAGAAAGGAAAAGACAGCCTGTCAGATAAAAAAGTGGTGGAAAGGAGGAGTGATCCTCAGAGGTGCAGTGAGATTAAATGACTGGTTGATGGTCACCCCTTAACAGGACTGTGAATCACACCGAAATCGGTGTTCCGTTCTCTGATAAAGGCACCAGACCTCCTCTTGCTGTCCAGCAAACTCCTTGACAAAATGCCACAAATACAAGCACCGGTTATTGCAGCTGAATGCACCCTGTGCTTGCATTGTGAAATGACAGCCTGTTCTCTTCCTTTGTTCCACAGTTCCTGTCCTTGTACACCAAATCACAGTAAACCACAGCAGTGAGTCCATTTAGTGGCTCTTGAGTGAAAACAAAAAAGATTTTTTATTTCATTAAGTTGTCATCAGAAAGGATGTATGTAAGCAGAAGACAAAATCTGCTAGGCTGCCCAAAGACTTATGCCAGGAGGCAGCCCATTGAGCACTCCCTGTGCTGACTTCAGTTTTCTGAACACAGTCTGATAACCGAATGGGCTCGGGAACTCCCTGTGAAACGATGGGAGGATGGGAACAAGTGATACTCAGGCGTGCCAAGCTCATCTGCTATTGTCATCATTATTCCTATGGTGTCAAGTCTGTCTGATGTTGGACAATGGAGGCTAAATTCACCCATGATGTAACTCTGCCAAAGGCCAACAGAGCTCTGCCACTGGAGGGATTAGTCCCTCCTAAATCTTTTTCAGAGCATTGGGTGTGGTGCAGCTGATGTGTTAATGATTCCTGACGTGCTGCAAGACTGTTTTTGCAGAGCAGCTCACAGGGAATCTCTCATACAGTTCAATTGCTATTAATTTACATTACTGGGAGGTGGTGTGCATTTCCCACAAGTCATCTTGAAAACAGACCCCCAAAAAAAGCTTTACTAATGAAGCAGATCACAATGGGAAGCAGCTGTTCCACACAGCCTCCCAGCAAGGGTAATCCCAGCTCCAGCAGTAGAAAGGTAAACAGAAGGGCTGGCTGAATGTAGGCATGTGGACAGTGCTAAAAGAAAGCAGGAGACCTGCAAGGAAAAGGACACTTCAGGAATGGAGTAAATGAGCTCCCTCCTTTCTCACAGACACAGTCTAGCTGTATGAAATCTCCAGCATAAGCCTGGTTGAACACTTGATTATATAAACCTCATACGGCAACGCTTTTGGGGACCATTTCTCTGAAATGCTAGACTTATGATCTGGGTGGAAATCACAGTATATAGAACATTTGTCACTTTTCCTTTTGTGGAGAAGCAGAATACTGTGGTTTAACTCCAGCCGGCAGCCCAGCCCTACACATTTGCTTGCTCATCCTCCCCTGGTGGGATGGGGAAGAGAATTGGAAGAGCAAAGATAAGAAAACTCGTGGGTTGAGATTAAGACTGTTTAATGGGCAAAGCAAAATCAAAACAAAAACTCATTCCCCACTTCCCATAGTCAGGCAGGGGTTCAGCCATTTCCAGGACAGCAGGGCTCCGTCACAGGTGACTTGGGAAAAACAATGTCATAGCTCTGAATGTCCCACACGTTCTTCTCCCCCAGTTTAATCTGCCAAGCATGATGTCACTTGGTCTGGGCTATCCCTTGGATCAGTCAGAGTCAGCTGTCCCAGTTGTTTCCCCTCTCAGCTCCTTGTGCACCCCCAGCTCCCTCGCTGGTGGGATGGGTGAGGAGCAGAAAAGGCCTTGGCTCTGTGCAAGTCCTGCTCAGCAATAGCTAAAACATCCCAGAACTATCAACACTGTTTCCAGCACAAATCCAAACCATAGCCCCATACCAGCTATGACAGAAAAAATATCTCAGCCCAAATCAGCATCCAAATCAGTGCTTAAGTGTGAACTGGAGAAGCCCATTTTTGGACAATACACCACAGGAAGGGAAAAGGTTTGAGACTCTCAACGAGACTGTTGTAGGACACGTGTGAAACTTAACTTGAGAAGCACTGGCTACAACACCCCTGAGTCATGTAGAAGAAATAGTAATGTTCCTGGAGCATGAGCACAGACTGTATGCTGAGACACCTGGGGAATATGGACCCTGTTTATGAAGTGGTCTGCCTTATGAATACACTTTTTCAAGTCAGTCTGAAAAGTCAGTCCTGCACCTCCAATTCCCTCCCCTCGGAGTGCTGTGCTGAGCCAGCCCATGGCTCTGGTGACACCCTGAATTCTCCCACCTTTGGTCTCCTCCGTGTAGGCAGGCTACACCCAGCCACGGGCTCTGCCTCCTCCCCAGGGTTTTATCAGGACTGTGTGGTTTTCGGCAGCTGCCAGGGGCAAGGGACCCTGGTAGCTTCCAGGGCTGTGGGACAGGGTGGCTTCTGCGGGACAGCCGTGACACCTAGTGGTGACACATGCGAGATCCCGGGCGGCCAGGAGCTGCTCCCACGGCCCTTGGAGACCACCGCACAGGTCTTCAGACTCCACGAGGTGTAAAGAAAGGCCAGCAGCTTTCTGTAAGAGCTCCAGTGGGAGCACCGCAACACATTTTCAAAGGATCTTCGCATATTTAAAGAAGTTTTGCTCTGCTCAGACTGCCTGCCAGCCTTTTAAGGAATCGCGTTTCCTGGTGTCACCCTCCCGATTCACACTCCGACAGCCTCTGTGAGGCAGCCCCCTGCAGCTGGCATGCTGCAACCACAAGAAACCCATCTGCACACCTTTAAACCAGTTTAGATGATGAAGGGAAAAAACATAAGGGACTTAAATGTAGCAGTGCTGGGAAGTGAAACATTAAAATTCTAGTTTGCAGGCATCCAGAGTGGGTTCTAAACCCCTTTTTTAGGTCAGATGCTGTGGTGATCACCAGTGATCACAGAATCATAGAATGGTTTGGATTGAGAGGGATCTTAAAGATCATGTAGTTCCATTCCCTCTGCCATGGGCAGGGACACCTTCCACTAGAACAGATTACTCCAAGCCCCATCCAACCTGGCCTTGAACTCTTCCAGGGATGGGGCTGCCACAGCTTATCTAGACAACCTGTTCCAATGTCTCACTACACTCTGAGTAAAAAGCTTCTTCCTAATATCTAATGAAATCTCTCCTCCTTTAGTCTGACAGCTGGATGAAGAGCTGCACATGACTCACAGACAGAGATGTGACATTCTCTGTAGGTGGGGTTGTGCATCTTACCATGGGTCTATTTGAGTCACACCAACCCCAGTTGATCAACCCCTGTTGATCAACACCCCCAGGCCCTTTTCCCCTGGACAGCTTTCCAGTCACTCTGCCCCCAGCCTGTAGCACTGCGGGCAGAGTGGCTGGAGAGATGTCGCAGGGAAANGCTGTCCAGGGGAAAAGGGCCTGGGAGTGTTGATCAACAGCAGCTGAACATGAGCCAGAGTGTGCCCAGGTGTCCAAGAAGGCTAATGACACCTGGCCTGTATCAGCAATAATGTGGCCAGCAGGACCAGGGCAGGGTTTGTCTCCCTTTAGTCAGCACTGGTGAGGCCACACCTCAAATCCTGTACCCAGTTCTGGGCTCTTTGCTGCAAGAAAGACATTGAGGGCCTGGACTGTGTCCAGAGAACGGCAATGGAGCTGGGGAAGGGTCTGGAGCACAAGTCTGATGATGACCTGCTGAGGGAGCTGGGGGTGTTTAGGCTGAAGAAGGGAGGGTGAGGGGGACCTTCTCACTCTCTACAGGTGCCTGAAGGGAGGTTGTAGCCACCTGAGGGTCAGTCCCTTCTCCCAGCTAACAAGTGATAGGACAAGAGGAAAAGATCTCAAGTTGTTGTAGGAAAGCTTTAGACTGGATATGAGGGAAATTTCTTAACTGCAAGAGTCTCAAGTACTGGAAAAGGCTGCCCAGGGAAGTGGTGGGGTCCCTGTTCCTGGAGTTATTTTAAAAGTGTAGATGTGGTACATACAGACATGGTTTAGTGGTGGACGTGACAGTGCTGGCTTAACGATTGGGCCTGATGAACTCGAAGATCTTTTGCAACTTGAATGATTCTAAGATTCTATAATTCTTAATAGGGCACACAACCAAAACTGCATGCCAGTGATCTACACTCTTCAATTCACAAGAGCTACTGCCCATTTTGCACTTCTATGTAGCAAAGTTCATATCCAAAACCTTTCCAATGAGCCAACTACCCACTATACTGAAGGAGTGCCGATGCAACCAGCAGCAAGGAGATCTGCGTGAGATACCAGAAAATCTAGACAGTCTAAACCAGAGCAGAACTGCAAGTGAGCTGTGCATGCCTTGAGGGTGCACTGAGTGCTCCGCAGGTGCTGGGTAAATCATTTACAGCCAATGGCATTGTGATGGAGGTGCTGTGGGGAGAGAGAGACAAATTAGACCCTGGGGAATGATTGACTACAGGTGAAGGTCACAAATCTTTGTAAATATACAGCAGAGTTCATGCTGTGAAAGATTTACAAAGCCTGAGTAGGCAGAGGAAGAGGGTTGGGGGTGGCAAATTTTGGCCCAGTCCAAAAATTGACAGCCTTGTATTGTCAGGACATGAACAAGCCTGGCAGATCCTCAGTAGGAAAGAAGAGAAGGGAGTTACGCCTTTGGAAGCCCTAGCTGGGACAGTCTGTGGAAGTCTTCATATCACAGATTGTCAGTCTTGAATAACTTTTAAAGCATCTTCTTTTGTGTTTGTGTGTAGGATGGCCCTGCTAAGGAGGTGTCTCAGAACCTTCCCCCCAAAGACCCAGAAATTGCATAAAGTAATGTAGCTAAAAAGCATGAGGGCAAAAGGGAATAAGAATAGCTTGGGAACAAACTTTCATAGGGGCATTGTGAAAATTCCAGCAAATGGAGGAAGTAGCTGAGGCATAATTCACACCACTGAGGGCAAAATGTGAATAAAACAAGTTGGTTGTGAGCATGGCAGCTTGCCGAGGGCACCACGTGCAGCTGGCATGCCAGACCCCTTATCAAAGGTCTCTTATCTGCCCAGAACCAAGGCAGTGGGTGTATTTGTGCTGCTGGAACAGAACAGGTAGAGGAATACGTGTCACCTCATCCATCAGCTGGTCGCAGTTGTTAGCGGAGTGGACATGTTTTAGAGCCCAGCACACTTTTGCCTTTTGCTGACCAGTAACTAACTGAGCTCCTGTGTGCCTTGGGCAGGGTATGTCGGAGATTCGGGGATGCCTTGGAATTTTTTTTCCATCACTGTTACTAAGCAACAAATGGCTGGGTGATCTCGGGCTATCAACTCTTTTGTGGGAGACAAAGGGTGTGCTTGGGCGGGGGCAGGTAAGGGAAGAGCTGAGCCGGCCGTTTGAACTGGCACTCACTCTCGTCGGACAAGGGGAGAGGAGAGGCTGCTCTCTTGCTTTTGGCTGCGACCAGAGGAAATCCAACTGTGCCCTGCTTTCTTTCTCCTGGCTGGGTGAGCTTTGATTCAACCCTTTTTTGCCACTGGGAAGAGCACATTTCCCCGGGCTGTGTTTTTCTTGCAGCAGTTGCTGGGAGAGTCCGGTGTCTCTGCCGCCTGCCCCCCTCTGCTGCATGGGACCGCAGTGTCTGTTGTAACTGCAGAAGTCCTTGCCACCTAGCAGCTAGCTGGGAAAGAGAGAGAGAGGGAGCTCCTGCCCCCTGCCGCCCTGTTTTTTTTTCCGCTCTGAGCTGCCTGGCTGCTCTCCAGCCTGTCCGCCATTACCAGCTACCTGAGGCTGACCTGACCCTGCGCCACAGCGCCACCTGCAGCCGCTCGGGAGTCATCGCACCTGCCCTGCCTGGCTGGGAGCTCAACAGCGCCCCCTGCTGTTTTTTTTGACCGTGATTACACCACGCGGGAAAGTCATCTGCTATTGGTTTCTGGTTCTATTTATGGTTGTTATTATTGTTATTGCTTGTTTATAGATACTAGTAAAGTACTGTTATTTCTTTTCCCCTATCTTTGCCTGAAAGCCCTTGATTTCAAAATTAAAATAATTCGGAGGGAGGGGAAATCACATTCTCTGTCCTAAGGGAGGGTTCAACCTGTCTTAGCAAACACCTATCTTTCAAAACCAAGACAGGGTTTTAGCAGCACAAATCTACAACATGCTCAGCTCCTAGATTTAAAAAAGGAGCAAATAGATCCAAACCTACCCTGAACCAAGAGATGTCAGAGATGCCTATTCTTTAAATACCATCTGCTTTTAGCTGTGTCAGGAGGAATAAAAACCTCTCTTGATAATTTTTGTGATAATCTTTAAGACTTAGAAGTGTCCTTTCCATGTCAGAACTTCCATGCAAATATTTTTACTTCTAAGCAAAGTGTCTCTGAATGCCCCTGAGACAAGGATACAGACAGCAAAGAGGCAGAGAGGATGGCATCTCTGAGCAGTCCCTCTGCTTGTAGACTTCACTTGCACACCCTGAAATCAGGTGAAATTCCAGGCATTCTTACTTTATTGGACAAATTCTCTCCTTCTTCCAAGTGGTCAGGCCTGTGCCTTGGGATAAGGCTGTCTTTTCCCTCCTGAGGGGCAGCTTCTTGTTGTTTCAACAGAAAAGCTTTCTATGCAATCCATCAAACAGAACACTTACAGCTTTTAATAAAAGTCTGAGCATCTTATGACTTGGAGAAATGCACCTCTTGGTTCCCTCTGTAAAGGGGACAGGATAAAGTTGCTGTGTTCCTGCCTGTAGGACGGCACTGCTTATGCGTAGCTAAACTGACAGCAGAATAGGTTCATTATTCCTCATCCTTGGATTAATGTAAGGGCAAAAGGATCATGATGGATGTTAACTGGAACACAAGGTTTAATCCTGTTTTCTCTTTCCAGATCCCCACAGATTTTCCAGACATGATTCAGGCTGCTGCTTGTGGTAACACAGCAGCAGACTTGTTTCCCTATACTTGCTCTCACAGGCATGGTGGAGGTTACTCATGGAATTGAACAAGTTTGTGTCCTCGACTGCTCAGGAATGAGAAGCACCTCTTGAATTTGCAGTCATTGCACTCTGCTTTGGTGATCATGCTTTCTATCAGCAGGTGGAAGGAAGATTGACTTGGGAATAAAGAAGAAATCCTGTGTTCATCACTGGGAAATTCAGTTTTGAGGGTGAAAATGGATGATTTGTCCTACTGTCAGAGCTACAGACTTGTTTTTGTCAGCCACCACATACTCACAGAATGATTGAAGCTGGAAGGGATCTCCAGATGTCATCTCATCCAAACCCTCTGCTCAAGCAGGGCCACCTAGAACCAGCTATCCAGGACGATGTCTCACTGGGTTTTTACTGTCTCCAAGTATGAAGAGTCCACAATACCTACAGGCAAACTCTTCCAGTGTTTGGTCACTGATGGAAAAAAAAAAGTGTTTCCTGATAGTAAGGTGACACTTCTAGTCTTTCAGATTATGTCCATGGCCTCTGGTTCTGGCACTGGGCACCACTGGAAAGAACCTGGATCTATCCTCTTTACACCTCCCCATCAGATATTTATCTACATTGATGAGATTTGCCCTGAGCCTTCTCAGGCGGAACAATTCCAGCTCTCTCAGCCTTTCCTTACATGAGAGATGCTCCCGATTTTTGCATCATCTTTGTGGCCCTTTGCTGGACTCTTTCCCAATGCAGGGACATACTGGACAGAGCCCAGTGGTGACTGGTGAGCGCAGACTTAGAGGGGTTGTTTTCTCCAGGCTGATGTTCCCAGAAGGAGAAAAAACCCAGTCCTTTCCCTCTCACTGCAACTGCCTCGATGAATGAGTGATGGCAGGTTAGTGGGCAGTGAGGTCTGTCGAGCACACATGCTGGTTTCTCACGTTTCAGTGAGTGTTTTTCACCTTTCTGCCAAGTAAAAATAACATATTTCTGAGGGACTTTGAGTCTGATGATGTGGGAAGAACCACCTGTTAAAAAAACACCAGGGAGGTTTTCCTGCTAATTTGTCAAAGGCAGAGTTTTAATCTGTCTTTGTGGAAAAAGGACCCCTGAGAACCAGCTCCTTGCTGGGGAGCATAACATGTGGCAAAAGTTACAGGAGCAGTCAGGAAAGTGTGGTGGTTTATTAATGAGTGTGGCAGTTCACTGAGGGCCCTGCCAAGGTCAGAGATGGTTTTCGCCTCTTACTTCGAGGTAGTGACATGACGGGTTACAGGGAAATAAAGCTTTCCCTGGCTTTCAGATATGTTTGGTGGAAAGATCCATCCCAGGCTGGGCAGGCTAGTGTTATTTAGCCATGTAGGGTACAGCAGCTGGACAGCCCAAGCTGGAAAGTTTTTCCTTTGACTTTTGCTACTTTGGGACACCCTTCTCCATCCATGGGTATGTGGCTGGGAAGGCAGAAACTCTGGGTCATGCAGAAACCCTGGGTGGGCTGTGCCTGGCAGGACCATACGGGAGAGTGGGAAGAGAGCAGTGCTGCCACAGCAGGAATATCCTCAGTCCCCTGGACACGCCCTCATCACTGTGTAGGCCTGAGCAGCCCACTCACAGCACGTATTGGGAGACTCCAACCCACAGCCCTCCTGTCATGGTTTGAGCTCCAAAGCCCCCATGAAATCTGCTTCACTCCCCCTCCCTCTGCTTAGCTGGACAGGGGAATTTCTTTTAAGGTGAGATAAGGATACTGAGAGAAAAAACCTTCTAATTAAGCAAGCTAAAACAGGCTCAAAACTTAAAAGTGATGAGTGAATTTATTACAGAGTTAAAGGAGTAAGCAAAACATTCTATTAAAAACTTTCTTCCCCCCCAAATCCCTCCCTCCTTTCCTCAGAAAGTAAGGGGAACCAGGAGGGGAGCGGAGGTTTCTAGTCAGTTCATTCCTCAGATGTTTTTCTTCTTGGCAATTATCTGGAGAGGAGGCAGGTTCCCTTCTTCCCTTCTCACAAGCACTGTGGCATTTTTTGCACAAGTTATTTTCTCCCTCTTGGCAAGCAGCCCGCCCGGCCACTGCTGCCTGCTCTTTCTCCCAAGGCCAGGCTGGTCCAAACTTAGGGTGGGGGTGAAACAAGGCCTTTTTTACCACAAATGACTCCCTCAGTCCCTGGGAGCAAAGGCCTCGTTATCTGCGTTGACCCCCTCCAGACCAAAGTCCCTCTTCTGGGAGTCCACCCCTCCTGCTCCGGTGTGGGGTGGATCTCGGCTCCTTCATGGACCCTCAGGGTGCAGGGGAACACTGCATTAGTACAGTCCTTACCACAGGCTGCAGAGATGTCTCAGCTCCGATGTTTGAAGCACCTCTTCCCCCTCCTTCTTCTACTTCTGACTCTGATGGTGTCCATATCTGTTGTTTCTCCTACATGCTGTACTCCTTCTTCCCTGTCTAGCTACCTCTACTGGCGCATGCGTGCATACTACTGTGACTCCTTCTTAAATATGTTGTCACAGAGGCATTACCTTCTTCTCTAATTGGCCCAGCTGTGGCTAACAGCATGTCCATCTTCAGAACCATCAGGGATAGGCCCTGGCTGGACAGCTGTGGAAGCTTCTGGCAGCTTTTTACAGGAGCCATCCTTTTGGCCCCTACCATGCCCAAAAAGCCAGACCCTGTCAAACCACCACACCTCCCTAAGCAGCGACCAGGGCAAAAGTCCTGCCCCACAAAGGAACTCATAGACTCCTACTTAATTTAGTGGGAGAAGCACAACAATCCTGCTTTTTCTCAACAGAAGAAACAGAGAATGGGAAATGGTTGTGCTCCATGGTGGATCTTTAGAACATCCAAAGCCTGGGAAACATTCTGCTGGTCTTCAGAATCTAAAAATGAGTTTTCAGGGCTCAGTGTTAGAAAAGACTTTCTGTTTAGAAACAGACAGCACCCAAGAGTCCAGCTCTGGCACTGGTGGGACATGGCTTGGGTTTTGGGTCTCAGCCAGTCACTTGCAGTGCTGGAGTGACATCCCCGTGTGCTGGCAGACCTCAGGCAGTGTTGCTTGGCCAGGAAGACACTGCTGGCACAAATGCAAGCAGGTGCCTATCCTTGCAGAATGACCTTCCACTACAGCTTTTGCACTTAGGGGTTTTGCTCTCTTTGAAGAGGATATGGAAATTCTGCACAAGATTGTAGTTAGGAGAATTTTAAATTAAAACCACAAATATATACACATACATATGTATACATATGTACCCTGCACTTGCTACTTACCAACTTAGTAAATGGTAAGGACTGTGTCTGTCCTCAGAAACAGAGGTTTCCATACCCAGCTATTGCTTGTGATAGACCAGGAAGGTCTGCCCTGTACCATCTTAACCTTGTAATCACTATTTTAAAAAACAAATGCAAAGAAATTTTCATGGCATATATAAAGTTGACACTAAAAATAACACATACAAAAAGTACAGATGCCAGGTGCTGGATATGTTGAACATTCTGCTTAATTACACAAATAAAAGTGATACTTCCTTGCTTAATCCAATGTATACTTTATTTCATTTTTTTGATCAACTCCAAAATCTGTTATGAAGGTTTCCTGTGAATTTCCAATCTCACACTAGCTGTTTTTTGAATAAACAAAGTCCATTTTCCTTCATCCCTGCCTGTTCCATTGACTTTGCCTGAATGCCAATGAGGAACTTTTGTTTGCAAAACTAGTCACAGAAAGATAGCAGTGTGAAATCTGTCCAGCAGTGTTTGCACAAGCACCGGCAGCAGGACTAACGTGAATACTCTTGGGAATTTGTTTCTGCAAGGTTAATGTCAGAAATGATTTATTAAGGCCTTCCTCCTGCTCACAAGTCTGGCATCCATCAAGTGAGTAAACAACCTCCCCGCCCCCAACCCCCCAATTTCAGAGTGCTCTGAGACTGGTCACTGAGCAAACACTTCATTTCAGAGTCAATATTTTGGGAGTAATCTATCAAATTGTATTTATTGTCACAAATTTTAGGTTTAAATACTTTGAATCAAAAGTCAAAATCAGAAGATTTTGAAAATGAATTAAAGATAAGCTTATTCTTTCCTGCTGATGCACTAAAGTTGTTCAGCAAAGTTGGTGAGATAGTTGATCCAACTAGAGCTATATTCACATTGTGTAGAATAATTTTTTAAAAAAATAGTTAATTTCTTTTTTGCAAAATTACAGAAATGAATAGATCTGTCCTCATGTGTTCCCACTTCCAGAAGAAATAGGATTTACATAGTGTTGCCACATACTAGTGCCATAGAAATGCCCTTTCCAATATTTTCACCATTACTTGTTGCTCCTGATTCTTTCTTTCTCTCTTACTTTCTTTCTTTCTCTCTTTCTCTGTTTTCTGCATGAAGAATACACTGAAATGAGTTCTTCCTTTTTCCTCATAAGTGACAGTCATAGAAATCTGGATTCATAGGGCCCTACTGAATTGGAGCTAGAGCTCCCAGAACCAAGGTAACCCCCAGAGAATTTAATTTATACATTCTAGTCACAGCCAAAACCACTTTCCCTCACCCTCAGCAGATTTAGGTGGTTTAAAGTATCAAAAAGGAAGCTGAGATAGTGGCTTGAAACTGGAAAGTACCTCTAGATCAGTCACAGCCTACTATGCAATGCTAATTTTGCCCTGTTCAAATGCCAGCTTAAAGTCTTCTTGTCAACATGAGGACATGATTAGAACATATTAAACCATAAATAACAAAGGGATAAAGGGTGTTAGGCTTTTGGTTGATCTTGATGATCTTAAGGGTCTCTTCCATTCCAGATAATTCCATGATTCTCTGATCAGCTGTGCACAGACAAGCACTTGGCAAATGGCTGTATACGTTGAAAGGCTTTTGCTTTTGATTTTTGGCTCTGCTGGCAGCTACTGACCCTTCAGCTCTGCCAGGGCCTGGATGCTGCCTCATCTGCTTTGCACAGTGGTTCCCAGATTAGCTTAAGCGCTCTGCACCCTGGAGGTGTCCTGTGCTGTCCCTTTGCTGGCAACCCTGTGGGAGTGCTGAGCAACCGTGGCTGGCCTGGAACAGACACCTGCCCACACTCTGGAGCACCTTGCGGCCCTCCTTCTATGCTGTTCTTGTTTCATCTCTCTGGTGCCTTCCTTCCTTCTGCCTCAGCTCTACAGGGCTCAGGTCCAGTTTGCTTTCCAATCCCTGGGACAGGAGTTTCTAAGGGCTGTCTCTGTGCATGTCTGCTTCAGTTAAAAAACCACTCCTTGTCAAATTTGTGTGCAGATTCATAGATGAACTAGAGAAGCTAGATGGAGAAAGGACTTTGAAGTACTCTTTTTTAATAAGGCAAATTCTACACCTTCTCTTGTGGACCTTCTTTAAATGCAAGGTGATGAGCCAACAGGTACAGCAGGATGTGAAATGCCAGGTTTCATTGTTGCTGTGAATCTATTCACATAGAGAGCCTTCTCCTGCTCACCCTATCCTGTGTGCCTCTTTGGACCAACAGATTCTCAGACCCCTCAGTCTTTCTTCTGTCCCCTGGAGGTTAGTTAGGTTCTTCTACACATCATTTAAACACCTCCAGGGATGATGACTCCACCAGTACCCTGGGAAGCTTCTTCCAGCACTTTACAATGAAGAAATTTTTCCTAATATCCCATCTAAACCTTCCCCGGTGCAATTTAAGGCTATTTCCTCTTGTCTTATCGTTACATATATCCCAATAGCCATGGCACCTGCTGGATCCTACTCTCTCTCTCTCGTGCCGTGGCTGGGTCAACCTTTCTGGGACATGAAACAGCATCTCAGAGCAGATTTGGAATGGGACTGCAAACTCCTGATGGGACCCCAGGTTGCAGGAGGGAGTCATGGGGCTGTAGAGAGCAGCTACTGGAAAGGCCACTGAAGAGGACTGGGCTGGTAGCTGTGTCTCTCTGACTTGACTTTTCACAGCCAAAATAAGAAAAAGCACCTGATATTCCAAGAATATGGGGAAGAAGAGATGAGGCCCTGTGCAGTGTCCTGGTGCATCCCGAAGGTGGCAGGGCTCTGGGAGAAGCAGACTCTGCTCTCTAGAGGGAGGGATCTTGAGAGCTCACAAAAATGAAACCTGGCTCATGGCACGACACACTGAGGGCTGGCTTTGCTGATGCTGATGGGGTGAATTACTGGTGTCTCAGAATAAGACATGCCCCTTTCCCTGCTTGGGTTATAAAAGCATTCTCCAGGGAGATATGGAGTGGCTCCTCACTCCTTTTGGCTCTGTTCAGGCCACAGTTGTAGCAACATGATTGTTTTGTGAGTGGAATAGTATTATTTTTTGTCATATCTTTCATATGCTGGGGCCTCTTCAGCTGATTTTTTCTGTGTAATATATTCCCTCCTGCTCTGAGAAGCCTCTTCCCCATCTCCAGGCCTCTCTGCATCCCTCCTTTCAAGATGTACAGTTGTATTTTGGGTCTCTTGCATGTGACTCTGCAAATGCTTTTTGCTTTCTTCCCGGGGCTGACAGCCTTTCCCACCACTGCCAAATGGCAGCAGAAACAAGAAAGGCTGTCAGCCCAGGCTGGAGGATTTCTCTTCTGCTGTGGTCCCCCAGGTCTTTTTCTTATAAACACAACTAGCGTGAGGCCAAGGAAGAGATTGTGTTAAGTCTTTCAAATAAACTTTTTGGACTATAGATGCTGCTGGATTCTGCCAAGAGCAGATTTCCTCACCACAGCAAGACACAGAAGACCCATTAGCCCTTTTGCCATTCTACTTTAACAGGTCTGTTGTGTTTTTATTTTCCCCACCATTATCAACACTCCTTTAACCATGCCAGCCTTGAGCCCAGGGCTGAACAAGAAGAAGGGATTAATACAATCATAGAATCATTGAATGGTTTGGGTTCGAAGGGATCTTAAAGGTCATCTAGTTCCATTCCCCCTGCCATAGGCAGGCACACCTTTCACTAGATCAGATTGCTCTGAGTCCCATCCAACCTGGCCTTGAACACTTCCAGGGATAGGGCAGCCACAACTTCTCTGGGACACGTTACGGTGCCTCATCACCCACCACAATAAAGAATTTCTTACTAATATCTAATCTAACATCTTTCACTTTATTAAATGGCAGGCAAGTTTGTGATTTCCTCAGCTGATGTACTTGGCATAAACCATAATGTATAGCCCAGAGCTGGTAGAATGTACTGTGCTGGAAAAAGCCTTCACCACCAGCAGCTGAGGTACCCACCCTTGCTTTACCCTGGCCTTTCCAGAAGCAGGTTTGGAGCTTCAATGGAGGGAGAGGATGGATGGTCTTACTATTGCTGCACTCCATTGCCTCCGAACACCTGTGTAATGGACTCCATGTTAGGAACCAGGAAGAAAGCCAGGGTGCGGAGACACTGGCACAGGTTGTCCAGAGAGGTGGTAGATGCCCCATCCCTGGAAACATTCAAGGCCAGATTGAACACAGCTCTGAGCAACCAGGTCTAGTTGAAGATGTCCCTGCTCATTGCAGTGGTGTTGGATTAGATGGCCTTTAAAGGTCTCTTCCAAACCATTCTACGATTCTTTGAAAGTCCATGGTGATGTTAGTTCTACCAAAGAAATACCAGCTCTCCTGGGAGCAATGCAACAGGAGTTGGGATGCAGCCTGGCAGGGCTGGGGAGCAGGTGGAGGTGAAGAGCTCCAGTCTGGCAGCAGCTTCCACTTTATGTCCCAGCCCCAGAGTGCTACAAAAAGCACATCTGTCTGGGAATGGCAGGACATGAATGAGAGCAGGGCTAGGAGCAGCTGGGGCCAGGGTGCAGCTGCCAGTAGATGTCAGCCATTCCTTGCTGCAAAGCAGAAGACCTTCAAATGCAAGAAAAATCCCTGAAAGACTACATTTCTGCTTTTCCATGGCACTCCGCTTATCATCCCTTACCAAGTACTTGAGCGAGAGTGCCTCTGAGCTGCTTCAGAAGAAAACACTTCATCCATTAAAACATTTACTGTCAGGCTGTTTCTTTGCATGATAGTGTTTTAAAACTTAATATTGTAGAAGCAGAAGCAGACTGCTGAATGATCTGCATCTATTTTGCAGGACGGATGTTTTCCTCTTCCTCAGAGTAAGCTCAGGAAATGAAAGAAGCAGACAGGAAACTAGCTAAACACTGATGGAAATATAAGATGAAGATATTTATATTGCCAGTGTATTGACAACCCATGAGTAATTGTTTCAGGTTTTTGTTTTGCTTTGGTTATTTTTAATGTTTTAAATAATTTAGTTAAAAATTGACAATATTTAAGTAAAGTATCCCTTTTCTGAACCCTCCAAGTGGATCTTATTAATAAGCACTTTTCCTTCTGGCAAGAAAACAGGCCAACAAAGCCAAAGTTACAAATTACAGTAAACTTTGTGGTGCGATCCTTGTCTTTGGAGTTTAACCCGTTTTCTCTGCTGTTGTACCTAACATCTGGCACACAGGAGGTCCCTGCTCCCCCCAAAAACTAAGAAAAGAGAACAGTTTCTCAGTGATACCTTAGGACATGAGTCCCCATTCGCTGAAGCATCCCTCTAAGCCACCTTTGTGCTTTTCCAGCCCCATGGTGACTATTTGGGAGGCTGTTCCCAGAGCATAAAACAAAACATCTGGTTGCTAACAACACAAAGCTGCTACAACAGCTGGAGTCTGCCAGGATGTGCAGGACCTCTGGTCAGAAATAATTTCCCAGCTGCAGGAAATAGCAGTGATAGGGGATCTATTGTGCCAGCTCAGCATCAGCTGAGAGCTGCCTGACCTGCACCCATCCTCTCAGCCACTCCTCTTGGCGAAGTGCAGCAGGATGGCAGGACACAGCTCCAGCCTGGACCATGCTCCGCCTCAGTTCTGCTGCAGCCAGTGTTGGCTTTGCAAGCACAAAGAGATGTTTTGCTTTGTACACAAGCTACATTAACATTTAGCAGTCTGGTTAAGCCATCCTAGGCTGAGAAAGAGGCTGCAAACTTGTGGCCTACATTATGAGCCAATTTGTCCAAGCATGCTGAAAAGGGCACTGTGGACCATAAGGTACACAGCTGCTATGGGTCTGTGCAATAGGGTGTTCACCTGTGGGTAAGCAGTTCACATCTGGACTCAGTCACCCCAGTTAAAGAATTAGGGAGTTATCAACAGCCCTACAGAAGGCTTTGCTATTTTAGCTGAGGATGGGGAAGCTGGAAGTGGTCAGGTAGTTGTCACCACACTCTCACCCATTCCTACAACCTTGCAGGTAGACACAGCTCTGGCCTGATGGGGATGATGGTGCAAGAGGCCTGGGGGAGCAGCCCCCCAGGATGATGCCTGCAGAAGCCAAAGCTGCGTAAGTCAGAGCCCTGCTCCCCCTCGCAGGTTCTGCTGCCTCCCTTGCACCAGCACAACTGTTGGTGTGGCTGCCACAAGACCTGACATAGTCCAACTTAAAATTAAACCTACATTATCAAACCAAAAACTTTTATGGTTATTTTTAGCCTAGATCTTTTTGCTTTGTGGTGCTGTACCACCAGTAGTTGTACTGGCAAAGTGAAGGAGGAGCTGAAATGAAGCACCATTATGGGAATGAGTGGCTGAGGATGGAGGTGTGGTGGAAACTCCACCATGGAAACCAGGGCCCCACGGCACCGTATTTTCACATACTGGAGCTTAGGCTCCTCCTGATTGCTGGCAGCACAACTCTGGTCTCCTTTGCCACAAACTGCCTAACATATGCTTTCTTTAAAGACAGCTTTTAAAAAAAAACAAGACAAAACCAACCAAGCAAAAGAACCACAAAATGTCTCCACAAAGGCTAATTTTTTTATGAGCTTTGTATACAGATACATACTTCTCCCAATAGGCAAACCTGAGTTGATTTGTCATCCCTGTGGCTTGAGGAACTTGCTCACCATTCAGAGCCACTGCAGCAATCCACTGTCACTTCATAGGGGATGCTCTGAGACACCCAATGCGAGGGATGTGTGTAAAGGCAAGCACCCATAATAGAGACCTGGAGCAGCCAACACCATCTCGAATGCTATACCTGAGGTTTTCAAGTGATGTGAACAAGAGGGAGATCCTGCTCCCTCCTCCAGAAGCTCTTTTATGCTTGTTACAGTTCACAGTAGCTTTATTGAAGACTCATTAGGATAAGTTTGAGAGATCTCATTAATCACCAAGCTGAGAACATTACAATGATGAGCTGCCAAAGGCATGAGCAAATCACACATAATTACCAGTTTTAGATGTTGCTCTTCAAAAGTTGATTAGCTACAGATATACAGGTGATGGTTGCTACTCTTCTTTATAACACACCCTCACTATTATCCACTCTAGTCTCATTTAGGTTCTTATTAGAATAACATTCTGCTAATTAAGTAATCCCACAACCAGAATGTTTCATGATGGAGATGATTAAGTGGGTTTAGATGACTAATATTGCAAATTGTTCTATCAGTGTCAAGAGAAATTGGTGAGGGATGCACACAAAAAAGAACTCCTTGGTGTCACCATACATCCCAACTGTGAACAGAAATGACAAACAGCAGTGAAAAGCAGAGAAATAATGAGCTTAATTTTCCAGAAAACCATTGCTAGAAAATGTAGCCTTTCAACTGAATCTCTCCTCTGAAGGGCTGAAATCAGCCATAGGAGTGAACTTCTTTCAAGCACATTACTAAGATTAGAATTGACCCCTTCCAAAAGCCACTAATAGTTCCCATACACTGAACAGGCTGGCGGTGACACTGCCCGCCCCTGACATATGCCTCGGGTCTGAATGCTCAGTGCATCTCTGGATGCACATATCCCATAACACCTGAAACAAAAAGGAGCCTCACAGGACGTGCTGCCCTTCTCAGGAGCCACATCACAGTGGTGCTAGAGCAGCAGCTCGCCGTGCTTCCATCTTGCCCTCCCGTTGGGATTTGAGGACGTGCTCACACAAGACCAAAACTCCAGCTGCAGCCCCAGCCAGCACCCAGGACCTGTGTGCTGTCTTTGAATGGGTTTCTGTCCACTCTCAGTGCAAAAACAAGAACATACTTTCACTGGTGCCCAATGATGTCTTGCTCTCAGTTATTAGATCCAAACTATGCTGGATTAACCCATTCAAAGCATCCTTTCACCACAGCATGAGCATTTCAGTCCTTCCTTCATGGGAAAAATGCACTTCCAACAACACTGAAGTCCATTTAAGAAACAAACTCACCAAAAATGTGAAGGCTGCCAGGAATTCTTTAGTTATCCACAGAGGTTAAAGTTTATTTTGATATAAAAATTAAATAGCAAAGTTGCTTTGGTTTTTTTTACAGTGATAAATTAGAAATTTACAGTACATACATTGAAGTAGATATATTTTCTGTACACCCCAAAATAATCAGTGTCTATTTTCTTAAAATTCAGAAAAAGGAGCTAACTTGTCTGTTTAATTAAGAGCTAAGCTTGTACCTCTCTGGCAGACGTTTCTGAAACCTGCAGTGCCAAGAGCACACGCTGAGGGGGGAGAGGGGAGCAGGGACTGCGCAATCAAAGGAAACGCCTGTGAAGTTTCTGGTTGTATAACCACAGCAACTGCACTTCCGAGACAGGATTAGTCACGCCAGTTTTGGCTTTAAGCTCATAACAATGTTGAAATGAGAGAACATCAGAGCTGCTGATACCCCCTCTTCACAAATGCAAGTTTTTAGGCTATCTGCTGTGAGCTCCCACTCACACAGCCCCAAAGTGGAGCCAGGTAAATGCACAGGAGTGAATACATTTATGGAATAGTTTAATTGATGCAACAACTAATTTCACTTTGGGTCAGTACAGCGTTCCCCCAATTTCTGGGGAATGATGTTCCTTCAGGAAGAGCAGATGGTGTCTCCCCCCAGTCCACTTCCTTTCCATTGCATTTGAATCCCTCACATGCTTTAATGGAATATCCCCCCAGATCCCTCACAGGGCTACACAGCACCATCCTCATCCAACTCACACCGTCTCACATCACCAGGGGCATTCCTCTGTCAACAGTTCACAGGGTCACAGCCAGAGATGTAAGGATTTGATAACAAGATACTGTTTAACATTCACTTCTGTCTACATAACAAGGTTAAAAACGCCATTTATTGAATCAGTCTGGTCAAACATGCATCTTATCAGCCAGGAGAGTATCCAAAGCATTTCAGAGTAAAGGACACCTTGAGTGAACATAACACCTTGGAACAAACCCATACTTGGTTACAAAAAAAGGGTCATACTGCATCCTCGCTCCTTGACAGCTAACATAGAGCTGCTGACTTTACATTCCTCACTGTATCAGCAGAAAGACTGCATGATGGAGAAGCTCAGCCATCTGAAGATCTCATACTTGCAGAACTCCTCTCCACAAAGGAAAAACCAGCTCCAAACACAACACTAACTGTGAGAGACTTTATGGAGAGGATGAAAAGGCCCAGCTGGAATGCGGTGTTGGCCAAGACAGTGCTTGTGTGTCTTGAGCAGAATGTGTCAATTTGTCACTTGTTCTGCTGGAGAGGGAGCTCAACCACAAAGACTGCCATTAGGGTTTGTTTGGGGTCTGTTTTTTAGTTAAAAAAAAAGTGCTCTAACACATGTTTCGACACTGACATTGAAACAATACATGCTTCTGGGATGGATTAGTGCTCACTTCCAGAGCTGGAGTGAGCTGTGGTTTTGGAAGCACATGGGCACCTGTGTGAAAAGCAAGTACTTTAATAAAACAGCATCTGTTCTCAGCTGCCTTGGAAGGTCATGGGAGTTGGGGCACCAGGGAGATGCTCTGCAGCTGATCAGGTTCTACACAAACAAAGGAAGTAAAATCTTAGGGCACACAGATAAAACCAAAGATCTTTCAAAGGGATAGAACATCAGAACAGTGTTCTCTTAAGGGTTTCTGGGATTTTCTATTTGCATCACCTTTCTTACTAGCCAAACAAGCCCCTAGGTTGACACTAGGTTCAAGCTCCCCATGAGCACAAGGCAATGCCTCCTCAAATAAAAGGATAAGAAACCTCAATGGTTGCTTTGAAATAACATTGATCACCAAGAAGTTGGATCTCTTGGATTCCTTTACAAAAACTGGAAAGGTCTGTGTTGTTCCTGAAGACTGAATGCCTGCTCACATTCTATGTGTAATATACATTAAAAAAAAACCTCTCCATAGTTGTGAGTGAGCAATTGAAGCACCGTTGTGAGGCAGTCAGCTGTACTGCAATGTCATAGGCTGAGAATGTTCTTTTAATTGCAACTGACACACATAATTATACAACTGATCTGTGTGAACACGAGGTTGCCAAGGAACTTAACATTTCGCTTCTCCCCAGACTGGCGTCTACAGAGGAGATACCATCACACTGAATGAAATACATTAAGACTTAATTGCTTCATGCAATGAGTCTCCAGAGAGAGACAGGTAAGTTTACTTGGAGAAAACTGGCATTGTTTGAAGGTACCTTCAACTAATTTTTCTCTTTCCTAGAGGAAGGAACACTATATTATAAGACTTTATTTAAATCTAATAAATGCAGGAGAATAAAGTGGTCTGCTAGAAATAGCAGGAGCACCTGAAAGGGCAGGAATGGAGGCAGATGGATAATGACAATAGATGCAGAAGACCATACACAGTTTCCCACTTTGCACAGATTCCTCTACTTCTGACAATGATCATGAGTAAAGCTTGTAAAAAAATTATAAACATTGATAGAACCACAGAATAATTCAGGTGGGAAGAGACACGGGGAGGTCCAAATTCCCACAAGGCAGAATCAACTCTCCATTCAGAACAGGTTACAAATGAAAAGAAGGAGTTGAAATTATTAGGCCATTCGATGACTTAGAAATTACCTCACTAAATCCCACTCATCATGGGTAATGCTCAGACCTGAAAAGTCCATTTGCTATTCATTGCAGGATGTGATCCCTGGCTGAATTGTGCAGTGTATTGGAACAACAGAATTCCCCAGGGCATAAAGACACCATCCTCATTAAGTGCTTCCTTCTCAATGCTGAACTTGGAAAGAATACATTTAACTGAGGTCCTGGGTGCTCCATCTTCTGGTAACTGGACCTTAATTAAGCCCAGAATTCGGCCACAGACTACCTTTCCTCCATCAGCTATAAGATGATGAAAGGAAAACTTCATCCCAAAGCTACTGACAACAGCACCTCACTTCTAAAGACTTCAAGACTTCAGTAATTGCATCCTGCTTTGAAAAAAATTTAAAAAAACAAGAAAAAAAGGAAGATAACATGTCGGGGCATTTCACAGCTTTTAAAGCCTCCCTGGGCTCTCCTATTTTGGGCAGCATGGTTTATGGCTATTGTATCTGCAGCATGATCTTTTCACTGTATATTATTTAACACTTTTTTTTTTCCCCCATCCCCAGACTGTATAACCTTCTCCCTACTCTACTCCCAACATTTACATGGCAATGCTTACACACAATCAGTCCTTCACAGGAGAGCACTCAGACCATTGGGGTGTCATCCTTTTCTTATACCACGGTTTCACTCCCTTTCCCAGGTTTCACCCAACCATCTGCTCTCTTCTCCCGTTTCACTTTCCCTGAGTTCACCAGTCTGTTGGAGCACTTCTGCCATGTGTGCAGAGTTTTGGCTGACCAGATCCACATACCTGACGTAATACCCACCAGAAGGGACATGAAAATTTTGAGCATCTCCACTGCCATATTGGAATCATCTGCTGAATAGCGGAAAATGGCCCAGTTAGAGATTTCGTAGAAATAACAGGCGATGACACACGTTGCTGGGACAGTGTACAGCACTGAAAAGACCCCAATTTTGACCATCAGTCTTTCCAGTTTGTCAGTTTTAGTTCCATCTTTCTGGAGATTAGACCTGATTTTAAATAAGGCCACAAGTCCTGCTGCAATGAATAAAGTCCCAATGACCAGGTAGGTAAAAAGCGGAGCGACAACAAAGCCCGTCAGCGCATCCAGGTTCTGGTTCCCAACGTAGCAGAGGCCAGTGAGCTCGTCTGCATCTACAAGTCTCATAATCAAAATGACGATGGTCTTCACCGCTGGGATAGCCCAGGCTGCGATGTGGAAATAGGAGCTGTGCATTTCGATGGCTTCGTGGCCCCACTTGAGTCCCGCAGCCAGAAACCATGTCAGTGTCAGGATAACCCACCAGATGGAGCTAGCCATCCCGAAAAAGTACATCAGCAAGAAAATTATCGCACATCCTGTGTTCTTAAGACCTTCTTGGATAAGAACAGGTTCTGCTGCCTCTTCAAAATCACAGGATATCCTTTCCCGACCCACAGTTAGCCTCACAATATAAGCAATGCTATAAATATTGTAGCACATGCTCAAAAATATGATTGGCCGCTCCGGGTAGGAAAATCTCGATGAATCAATCAGGAAGGTCAGGACTGTGAAGGCAGTTGAGATGAAGCAAAGGCTGGCCCATATGGCCATCCAGATATCTGTGAATTCCTTAGCTGACCTACTGTACAGACCAGCATCATAGCCACACTTCAGGACACAGTTCAAGCTTCTCTTCACCCAAATGTACTGATCCGAGTTAGATCCCATGCTGTGGCACTCTTCTCCAGGCTGCAAGGAGGTCTTGCTGTGAAGGGGAACCTCTTCATCTCCCGGGCCCTCCATGCACATGTGGTTGTGATCATTCTGGGGTGGGAATTTGCTGCAGTTCAGGCTGTCTGGCCAGGCAAACCCAAATTCTTTTAGAACGGGTTCACATCTTCTTTTGACAGAGAGGCACATGCCTCCACAGGGACCTATGGGGATGTTAATCTTCTCTGTGCACATCGGGACGTACACTGAGCACAGGAAGAACTGGAAAAGAGAAACAGAAATCCCAAGTGCGTCAGGGCAAAATGAAACAGGTTGAAATATAACAAGTTTTCTTTCTTTGTCTTTTTAGCAGTAATATTTGGTCCTTTGCCTTAACAAAAATCAGGAAGTAGCATAAAACAAATAAACCAAGAACAATAAAAACAAAAGAGAAAAAAAATGACAAGGCTGTCTTTTTTCAGTTCAAATGTGGTCCGAAGCCAAAGCCTGAACATTTTACTCCCTAGATTAGCTCCATGTAAACTTAGCCCACCAGTTCCAATAAGGCAAGTGGGATTTTGCCAAATTTAAACCTCAACGGTACAATTTAAGAAAGCAAAAAAACCAAATTAAAGTGGTTTAAACAAACACATATATTTGTTCTGAGCATTGCCTGGATAGTCCAGTTAAGAAACAAATCGGGAAAAAAAAAAGAAGGCATTTCTTGAACTACTTTCGTACACGATCCTCCTAGAAAAATGTTATTTCTTTTACAATACGCGCACGTATATATTTGCAACAGTAATAAAATATTGTAGTTTTCTCGTCTTTTGAATAATCGTAGTTCGGCGACGCGACACCGTGAGAGGACTTGCGTGCTGACTCGGGAATTCTGCCCCGAGAAACAAGCTGGGTTTTGTTTGAGGAAATCCATGCCCGTGGGGAGGACAGGGATCCTGCCATTCGCCTGGGAAAGAAACTTCCGCGGTGAAGCTCCCGGGGGGTCCCGAGCTGCCGCAGCTCCCCGCGGCCAGCTCCGCTCGTTCCGCATGGAACCGGGCGCGGCACCTGAGGCACGGCCGGGACAGAAGGCAGCGGCCGGGGAAGCAGCCTCCGCGGGCGGGCGGGCGGTACCGCGCTGCGGCGGGCGCTGCTCGCCGCCGGACACCGCCGCGACACCGCCGGGACACCGCCGGCTCCCCGAACCTCCGCCCAACGTGAGCCGTGCTCTCTCCCCAGCCAGCCAGGAGCGGCACTGCGAGGCGGCGGGACTTTCGGGTTGGTTTTGTACTGAGTC
>VZRZ01015300.1:148550-197853 GCA_013398175.1 Climacteris rufus | reverse complement strand
CCCTCCCGGCGCCACCGCCCCCGCCGAGGGAGCCCGCCCCGCCAGCGCCCCGCCTCGCCTCCGCCCGGGGCACGGCAGGGCAGGGGGTGCTACCTGCGCCCCGCAGCCTGGCACCCCTCCGCTGCGTGGGGAACCCCTACCCTCACCCTCACACGCGAGGAGCGCACTGCCACCGGCTGCACCGCACCGCTCCTTGCAAGGGCCCCCCTCCTTGGCGACCCACTACCTGCACCCCCATCCTTCACCTCTTCATCCCTTAGAAACCCCAGGGAGCCCTGTCCGTGCTTCCTCTTACCACAATAGGTCCCCCCTTCTCTCCCGCGTGGCCAGGGCCCCTGGGAGACATCGTCACTGTCCCCAGTGTTCCCACTATGGGCGTTGTCCTAGGGGCTCCCCAAGTCTAGCACCACAGGAACACGGTAGGCTGAGCCCCGTGCAGATGTGTTTGGGCTCAGCAGATGTGTTTGGCCTCTCCGTGCCCCTGCCCTCCCCTCAGTTCTGGACTTTCTCCAGCCCAAAGTGCTCAGCTTCTTCACTGTCAGGTTAAAAATGTCCGGAGTGGCTTTCTAAGCTGCCCTTTGTCTTCTCTATGGATTAAACTACACTGCTGGGTCACATCTGGGCTGTAGCATTGTTTGTTTTTTCACTGGGGCCATGAAACCTGTAGGGCACTTCTAGGTACCTCCTGGCATTCGTCTAAATCCCTGTAAAATAAGTAAGTGTGGATGAAGCATTTGTGAATTTGGGGGGGGAAGAGGCAGATGATTGAGCAGACCTTTAACATATCAGTGGGAGGAGGGATTAAGAGCAGAGAAATGAGGCTCACACTTAAATTTTCTTGATATTATTTATGCCTGTAATAAAATCTCATTGAGCTCGTTGTGCCTTTAGCAAAAATATGTCATCTATTAATGAATTGTTTGTAAAGCACTTTGAAAATATTTGTAAAGCCCTGGTTAAGCGACCTCTTACTGTGTGCATAAAGCATGTGGCATGTGTGTGTGCTCCTGAGGATGTCTGTCACGGGCAGCTCTGCCTCCAAAAGCACCTCGAGGCCTTCACTGCTCCCCATCGTTCCCCAGCTCCATTGGTCAACTAAGACTAGGACTAATGGGATAAGCCACCCTTCACCTATTGCTCTTTTCCAAGCACAAGGTTGTAAATCACAGGAAAACCCCTGCTATGGAGTGCTCTGTGCTCACTTGCTGCAGGTTTCCCCTCTGAGGCTCCATTGCCATCAGGGTTTTCTTTACCTCTGAGAGGGGGGAAACGTGTGTGCTGTCCTGGGACATGACAGGGACAGATCGGCGTTAAGTGTGCCTTCTTCTAGCAGGATGAATAATGCTTTAATTGCGGTTTCATGAGTGTAAGTATTTACATAGCTCTCATCACTGTAACACTTTACAGCTAGCTCCAATAAACAGTCTCTAACCTCACAAAATCCTTGTGAGGCACACAAGTAATGTTATCTTAACTTTTTTAACACGGAGGCAGACAGTGCTCCAGTCCCAAGGTCAGGCAAGGAGTCTACAATGGAGTCAGCAACTCAACCGTATCTTGCAAGGCCCATATTTACCTGCAAGCATTGCCCCTGTACCCAGCAGGGCTCAGCTGCTAATCTGGGTGGATGATAATGCTGGGAATGCACGCAGGCTGAGGCACATGTCTGCTGAGCTGTTCCCAGTGCTGCTGAGTTTACCACCAACAGCACACAAGCACAGGGAACAGGTGATGGGTGCTCCCCGTGCAGTCAAACACCTGAAAGCAGGAGGCAGACTTCCATGGGAGAAGGATTTGGTTGGAGTTTTTTTTTGTTTTTTCCAAATTATTTAGAAAATAAGGCTTGAGGGAGAATCATAGTGACCTTAAAAACTGTGCATCTTTGTCTTAGTGTATGAAACCCCTTTTCATTTGCAGCCTCCTGCTTCAGTTAGGCACCCAAGCAGAGTTTGCTGCTACCAGAATAATGCCTTTACCTAATTCCTGTGAAATAAACCACCTACTGCATATTCAGAAGCAAAGCCCACAGCCCATGGACCTGGTCCTTGGACTCACTAAAACTACAGTGGACGTAAGTACATTTGTAGAAGAAGATCTCTCCCACCCGAGAAAAACTCCTACCATTATTGCCTCTTTTTTGAAAATACAAAATAAATATTAGAAAGTGCTACACTGCTGTGTTTGCTTTGGAAAGTCTTTTAGATAATGGGAATTAGTTTTCAAAACAAGAGCGCTGTGAGAGGGAGTGGCAAATCATACAAGAGGCTGGAGATGGAAAAAATGGTAACTGACCTGCTTTGAACTTTATGCATATATTAAGAGTGATTTAATCTCACCATGATAAGCATGTAGATAACATTTTCTTTAAACAAATCAGAATAAGAAACCTCCTGGATAGTGGATTTATAGATTCTTAGATTACTGGGCAGTGGCCCAGTAATTACTGGCCTGAATTTGGCACTGTGAAGGATGTATTCCCTCCTCAATTATTGATTGCCTTATTTACAGCATATTTTTTTGATAAAATCTGATTTTGATTTTGAGGGTTATTTAGTTAAAGATCAGCAACCACCCTCATAATTATTATTTATTGTCACTGCCATAATTATGTTTGGTTTCTAGTCTGAGTTATCTTCAGCTTCCAGCCACTGACTTTTGTTCTATCTTTGCCGGACAGGTTGAGAAGTCATTATTGAGATTATTCCTGTAGGTAATGTCAGGCTGTGATTGTGTTACCCTTTGGCCTCTTTTTAGTAAGCAAAGGAGATTGAACTTCCTGAATTTCTTATTGTAAGGTGTCTTTCCCAATTCTTTAACCATAGTTTTGATTTTAAAGGAGAAAGATTTGACCCTGCTTTTTCAATATCACTTTCAGCCCAAACCATCCTTTACAGTATTAATAGATGCGTTTGTATTTGTAGCTTAAGCACCCTTGGTCCCTTTAGAGTCAGCTAAAGTCAGAATAAGTAGACACTTACAGAAGGCAGCTAGCATAATAGGAATTACATTAGTCCAAAATACTACTTATTATTATCTTGTTGTTAGTATTTCCCCCTTAAGTTCGTATGTTATTTTTTGCAAATTTGTTAAAGTTATGGGCATATTTTTACACCACAAAAATGAATAATGCTTACCAGCATCTGTCAGTCTTCCACTGCCTTGCAGGGTATCTGAGAAGGTTCATAACTCTTCTCTGCACATTTTCAGTGCATCAACATTTGCCTGAAGAGTAGTATGAGAACACAGCTCAGTTTTCCCATTGGAGTGATACTCACGTCAGAAGCTCAGTCCTACACAAGATGACCTTGCTTAGACCTCCAAGAACATGATCTCTCCCACAGCATCACATGGAGAGCCAGGTCCAATGTCTTGCAGGCAGGTCTTGGGTATCCTGTTGGTTTTCCTAAAAAAAGTGGATAGCATATTAGGATGTGATTATTTTAACCAAATAAAACTTTTGGTCTGATGAATTTCATTATAGAAATGCCACTGCTTCTCATTTGACTGTAAAGGGAATATAGGATCATCAGCCCAGAGGTGAAAACACTCAAAGAAAGTCTAGTGCCAGCTAGTCTCCTGGGACAAGATGACAGAGAATATGGATATTGCCTTCCAGAAAGTTCTTTTAAAGATCTTGGATATAAGTCACATAAACATATAGGGTTTTTAAAATGTATAACTTCTAGAGTAGTTTTGGGACACTGACATTTTAAGAATGAATTAATTACTATTAGTTATCTCTATTATACATCTCATCTCACATGTATTTTTCAATATACAACAAAAATGACTGTTGGACCCCGCTGTCACCTATTTTGTTTACTGACAATTCCACAACTTCCATCAAGTAACAGACTTCCACCATTAGTGACTTCCTTTTAGTATCAATTTGCATAAAACAATATTGTCATTGATCATCTGTCTTTTTTTTTGTATATTTTATCATATTATTTTAATTCATTTTGGATTTCTATTCATTCAAATCAATGTCTCCTTTCTACTCTTTGACATTTATGCTTTTATTAAACGTAAATATCTTCATAATTTAAAATTTTTATTGAAGATTTTTTTAAATTTTCCATCTGAATTCCAGTTGAATTTTTAAATCAAGACCTTCTTTCTCAAAATCAAGACCTAAATCAATCACCTTCTTTATTCAGTGATGTCTTTACAAGCATCTAGCAATCTATTTTAAATGGTTTCTAATTGCCATTCACAAGCTTAACGTAAGTATTCTCTCTTACTTCTGTACTTCATAAGGCTGATCCTTTTAAAGCAGGAAATAAATATATTCCCCAACTTCCATTTATCCTGCTGTATTTATCCATTATCATCATCATTTCAATTGTCCAGCAACAAACAGAAAAGAAGTGGCATTTTCATAGCACTTCCAGTGAACAAGGCTCTATGCAATCTCAGAAAAAAAACCAGTGCAGTGAGCTGCATGTGTATTTATGCACATGTACACATATATATGCAAATATATGCATATGCAAATAGACACAGACACACATGTATCTGGGGGTTTATATATGAAGTATTCATAGCATCATAGAAATATTAAAGTTGGAAAAGACCTTTAAGATCATCAAGTGCAAGCACTAACCCACCACTGCCAAGCCCACCACTAAACCACGTCCCTAAGTGCCACATTTATGTGTTTTTTGGACACTTCCAGGAATGGTGATTCCATCACTTCCTTGAGCAACTTGTTCCAGTGCTTGATCACCTTTTCAGTAAATAAATTTTTCCTGATATCTAATCTAAACCTCCCCTGGTGGAACTTGAGGCCATTTCCTCTTGTTCTATTGTTATCTGGGAGAAGAGACTGCCCCTCACCTGGCTGCAGGTAGTTGTAGAGAGCAGGTATAATGCAGGCAACACCAGTGCACAGGGTAGTGCATAGAGTGGCACTTGTATTCAATGACATTAAATCAATCAACACTGATCTCAGTGGGCAGAACTCCTCCCAGACTTTAAATAAAAGTATATATTATGTGCAAATGTACCTTCCATACCGCACTGCAACATCCTTCTGGGCCTGATCCAGTGGCATTTGGCTCCTGATACTCTCAGGATACTGTTTAGGTTTCTACCCTTGGTGTCTCTATGTAAGCCACCTTTCCCTGCAAAGGGAGACCCAGACAACATCAGCAGTAAGCGCAGAGCACAAGTCTCCTGATTCACAGGGCTGTGACTTTCTGTTTTCACGAAGTCATGACTGTAACTTCCTTTAATGTCCTTCGGTGCAGCTAAACTGCAACACAGATCGCATATCCAGATTCAGATGTGTAATTCCTTGCATGCCAACTTGGGTCAATAGTTGCTCCATGACCCTTGAAAGTCAATATTTGGTTTGCACAGAGACCTCAGAATTTGGTTTTATAGCATTGTAAACAGGAAAATTCAATGCTACTTAATATGCATAATTTTGAGAAATCCTTCACGTTTAGATAGAGTCAAAACATTTGACAGTGAGAGAGGAGTTTTCAGATGGTGGGTGGGGTTAGAAATCCAGGTGGCACACAGGTATCACACAAAATGTTCCATGGGGCACAGAGAGCAAAGCTGTCCATAAATTTCATAAGATGAAAGGTGGCCCTATAACCTATGTGTTAGTAATTTTTTTTTTTTACATAGGTATTTCTCTTTCTAAATTTAAGAATTATTTTGATTTTTGTTTATTTTTTAAACACTTTTCCAAAAGCCTCTTCCCTTATATAATTCAGATTGATATACCTCTCCAATCAGATTACCAGAACAGACAAGAAGCTGTGAGGCAAAGTCACTGTCAGGATCTGGTGAGACCAAAACATTTGCACAGAGTATTTCATAGTGTATCTACATTTATAAAACGTTATGCTAAATTACAAATCCCATCCAAAAAACCCTGCCCTCTTCCCTTGCCTAATTTTGACAGATTTCTCGGGAAAGCTCTGCTGCAGAGATACAGCATGATCAGTTTCAAGAACATATCTTCCCTTTGGGAAAATTAGTAGACTTTTGAAAATCAGAGCCATGGTGGAGGCAAAATTCAGCATGAACTTTGGAATTAGTGTTTTTGTCTTTCAGAATGATTTTCAGTTTAAACTGCTACTCACCGTTACTTCTATAATGCTCAGAAACTCACATTTTGGCTTGAAATTTCTCACACTTGACCTTAGCCCAAGTGATTATTTTTTTCTGGAAACTTATGAACAGTTTTCTTCTCAGAAAATCGTTCAGAGGTCCTTTTTCTTAAGGACTCAGATAAGTCCAAAACAGCTTGGTTTTATAACTTCAGATTTGGCATGTGCAGAGTGCAATCCTGAAGGAGGAATGCACTTTTGTCTTGTTTGAAGAAATTTCATTTCGCAATAGCAAATTCGCCTGAACTTTTGGAAATAATAGACTGAACGCTCATGAGGTGTGATTTAGCCGTGGCAGAAAATGACAGGCTGAGTTCTTTCTCCCTGAGAGGTCATGAGTCTTGCTTTATAAATAAGGCTTAGTTTCCTTTTTGCAGAGTCATCTTTCCCACTAAACCTTTCTGCATCCTGTTTTGCTTTAATTCTATGGCAGCATCAAAGGTTATTTCCTGTATGTTTGCTCTGCATAAGCAACATTATACTTGACTTTTGGTGTCATTTTTCTTGGTCTGTGAAGCAAATTTCACTGACCTTGCCTTAATAAGGACTCTTTTTGCCTTACATGACACACTGAAATAACTTACTGCTCCTAACTCACCCAGGTTGCACTCAGTCCTGGCCTTCACACCCACTTGTCACCAATATCACACAAACCTGCTTAGGGACACAGGAGGACAGATTTTTTTTTTTAAAGCATCCTATAGTGCTTTCTCCTCACATGTATTACTCAAGAAACAAACACTAAGATTTTAAACATTTTAATTAATTTAATTATTACCAAAGAAGTAAATATAAAGCTTTCAAGCATGGTCATTAATTAAGTAATTGATCAATTAAATTTTTAATCTTTGGAAATTATATCGAACTGAGATATAAATCCCTCAAAATCAAAGCTGAGAAGGTGGGTTTGCTGATATGCTTCAGCTGGTTTGCACTGCTCCAGTGATACCATGACAAGCTGGTTTAATCAATCAGTTATTGCAGGCTGAAAGCTGTTCTGTGTCATTGGAGCAGCACAGAGCTGTCAGGCGTGTGATGAATCTGGCCACAAATCTTAAAAAGTACTATTTTTTCCCATTAAAAAGGCTATGTGAGCTGATATGCTGTGTTTAGTTACATAACAGCGAGTATTGACTTGCAGGGCACGGCTGGAAAAAACCCTTCTTTGTATTGTGTTAGGCAGGCATTGGGGTCATTCTCCTGGGAAAGAAATTCGACATCTGCCAAGAGGTGAAGTTTGCTGCATTCACGTTGCTTTTGTAGTGCCTGTGAATGCACAAAGGGGGAACTGGACACAGGAGTGGAACCTGTGCGGATACGCGCTGTCGGTGTGGCTCTCGGGAGCTGCTTCACGCACCAGTAACGTGGTTTTAGTTACACACACCACTGCCTCCAGGTCCTTATGGAATCACAGAGAACTTTAAACAAGAAGCAATACTTGACTCTTCCAGTTCTAGCTGGACTGCCTAGTTTACAGTGGCACTATTCTTCACTTTGTGGGCCATTTAAAACACAGTCACTGAGTGCTAATTTTTTCCAAATTCCACTGCAATTCTTCTATTTTTTTCTACTTTAAAAATTTTTATTTATGGTTGTTTTCTCTGTACATGACCAGAGTATGCGTTCAGTTTGAGAGCTGTATAATTCTTGCATTTAAGGAGATGAGTTTTTGCTTATATATTTATACACCTAGCATGGATGTAATTGCAAAATATATCTGCTTTATTCTACTTCCTCTTCCAGGATAGTTTATTCCCCTTTCTCTCACAGACAGAGCTACTCTTCCATAAACCATTTGTATATGACATTCATAGTTTTCCTCTTTCTTTATCTATTCCTATATGCTTAAAGCAGTGCTACATTCACAGGAAGACAAACACATAAATGTTGTGGCAGACAGTGAGAAGGACTGGTTTGGCAAGTCTTTGGCAAACAGGTTTCCTAATTTCTATCCAAGTTGGCAAATTAATCATATGGATTACTGTTGCACAAAGCAAAGGACTTCCAAATTAGTCTGAGTATAAATAATGTCATCCTGTCTTGTCCAGAAAGCTTTGCTGCCATTCTACATTTGCCTTACGTTCCTTGCATGCATACAGGTAGTTATGTGGAGTGTGACCCACCTCACACTTTGCATATATATGCTCTTCCTCTGACTCCCTGGCAGGGCAGGGTAGGTCCAGGTACTAATTGTTAGAAAACTAACAAAATAAAATAAATAGTGCTGTGATGACAGGGAGGGGTGGTGTGACCATGAAAGGAAACAGATCAGCTTAGATTGGCTTCCACTGTCAGGGAACCACACCCTTATTCTTTTATACTATGCTGATCTTGACGGTGTTTTTGCACTGTACTGAGGTTTTGTTATCAATGGAACTAATGCAGAATTTTCTTTTTATTATTGCTGGATCTGGCATTTGAATATGTACTGATCTTCATTCTTGGGCAGTGTAATTTATTTTTGGAGGCTGACAATTCATCTATTTCCCCACAGACACATACATGAACTTAGAAAATAATGAGAGTTTATGTGAATTCCGTTTTTCTCAGGCATTTTTATTCCTGAGAGAGACTTCCATGGGCCAAATTACCATGAAAACCAGATTACCATGATATTTCAGTTCCTTACAGTAAAAGTTCATGTCATTCAGTACTGTTGACACTATACACAAATCCTTGGGGAACTATGAAAAATATAAAAAAACCCTTCTAAAAATGTGCATAAAAAACATAAGAAAACTGCCATCTAACCTAAATATTCCCCAATATAAAACTAAAGCAAATTACTTCCCAAAGATGAAAATTTCAGGCCAAAACTGGGCATAGTATTGCATTGAGAGGCAAGGTTATTATTCAGTTTATGACATAAAATCACTTCAGATACATGAAGAAATTAGTTGGAAAGAAGATCAACACACAAACAAACCCCTTTGCTCTCATCATAAGGTATGAGGCAGTGCAGAATCAGGCTCCAAATTTAGCCAAAAGCCACTGTATCTGCTTTTCCAGTGCAGTCAGTTCCTGAGGCTAAGAGGTGGATGGACCCCTCTGTGTATTAATCCTGCAGGAGAGGCTCTCAAAGGCTCTCTCTGCCACCATACCAAGAGGGCTGCCACGGCAGGGGACCGCTGCAAAGGCCAGTGATGCTCTCTGTGCTGCCCCAAGGCCTGCCTCTCCTTCCTACACGTCTGATATGGGGATTGTGCAGCCAGGGGGGAGGTTTTTGATAGGTTTTGCCATTACTAGGTTAGTCTCCACTGAATCCTGTGTGTTCAAGGCAGATAGAGAAGGTACTTGAGAGTCCCATTGAGACCTAAGGTGGCTGCACTGGAGATGCTTCACTCTCCCATGACTATCAGAGGAGCTCAGGATGCATATCTCATTCCTTAGCAGCTTCAGGTAGTTGGATAAACCTAAATTGAACTAATATAGGCTCAAATTGTATAGGAGGGTGAGGATTAAAGAAGAATTTATGCAAGAAACCTTGGGCAACAGTGCATGACTGCAGGATAAATATTCTTGATTCCATTCTGACTAGAGGATCATTTTAACATACTTATTGTAAGAGTTGCACATAAAACGTAATACAATGCCTGTCCAGCCTCTGAATTATGAAAGGATGATCTGGGTCCCAAGAACATGATTTCTGTAAATAAAATCCAGCATTTCCAGAGATCATTTGTTAAGCAGACACAAGGGAAAATAGGATTTCAAAAATCCTTCTAGAAAGTTGTACTGATAAAAATGGATTTACAGCTGGAACAAACTGAGATGCTGGATGTTAAGTGACATTTGTTTTCAGACAATGAGCTTCTGGTAACCCTGTAAACCTGTATATCTCTTTTTTTGGATCATCAGTAATTATAGCTCCTTCTTACGTTGGTAAAAGCTGCATACTCTTTCAACCTGGGTTATTTACTTAACTTAAAATTTCACTTCATCATCTGAAAATATGCTTTTCTTCACTATTTTTTCATCTTTCTCCCTAAGCAGAGATGGATACAGGTCAGTGGGTGTGGGAGTGTCAGGAGGAGGTATAATTTCTTGCATACATTGTGATTTCACATGTGAAGTTTGCTGAAGTTCTGCTATGAGGGAACTTGAAATATATCATTTGGGTTAATCCTTTCTTGTGGATTGAGACAGAATTTGGACAGCTGTGGACATCAGCTCATTAACCACCCTTACTGCTTTGTTTTTAGGGGTAGCATACTCTCCCAGCCAGGGCTGTATTTGTTCTCCCTGGGCTTTTGACCAATGAGATCTGTTTAAAACATTAACATTACATTTTTTGTCCAAAAAAAGAACCAAGCAAAATTCTTTTATTTTCTATAAATAGGGTGTAGAAAGAAGGTGCTTTCCTGGTGTGGGAGGGGAATGTAAAATGATACCATGTCCGACCAGTTACCTCATTCCTATGCACAGACATATGCACATGCATACAGAGCTCTAGCCAACGCAGTGAGGTTTCTGTTCTCTGTCTTCAAAATCTTCCAGTGCTAAACCCACTATACAAATATCAAGAGAAGCCTTCCGACAGCGACATACATCAGGCTGCAAAATGACTTCTCCCAGGGATTGGTGAAAGCCCCATCACTGATGTTACAAACAATAGTAATTCTTAACACATGGTGTGCACAAATCTGGACATTAAATGATCTGCACAAGACGCCTTTGAGATGTTACTGTTGCACAGAGGCATGGATGGAGTTTTGGGCTTAGGGCCCAGAGAGCAAACCTATCCTTAATAAGGAATTAACAATCAAGTTCATCTCTTCTAGCTGGGTACTCTGATACTAATATAACCTACAGCATTTACTTACAACTAGACAAAACACTGGAAAAGAATATCTGGAAGACATTATAGGTAAGGCCAAAGCAATGACCTATTACTTTAACAAGGGGATTTTTTTTTCAGAGACAAAAAGTTAGGTGTTCAACCTGCACTGAGATTCAATGAAATCTGAATGTCTAACTCCACAGGGTTCTCTGAAAATACTGACCTAAGATGTTAGGTCTTTCTCTTGGCCATGCCAGAGTTAGCATGAGGGAAGTCTCTGCAGGAGAAATCTGTAAATGAGATCAGAACTCAACCATAAAACAGTGACAAAGTCATCTGGAGCACACAGAGCTGTGCTCAGTGATGAGCATTTAACTTCATTATTTCTGTGTTTATTACATTTTTCCCCCCTGTGTTGTTTTTGGTTTATCAGCAGTTTTTGTTTTGATTTGTATTTTATTATAATTTACTTTCTTTTGCTAGTTCTCAATCTATTGACAGAGAACAAAAGAATGCACAATGTAAAACAGTAGAATAATAGTGTTTATTTTCACAAGTTTGGATGATCAAATAACTCACAAGTCCCAAAGTGGAAACATGCTTGAGGTAAGTTAGGTCATCTCAAATGTGGGGAAACAAACAGAAATATCCTATTCTTCACTATTGTTTATTATATTTATGCCACTTGAGAGTTTTAACAATACCACATATATAAAATATTTGTTCTTGCTTTCTGCATTATTCAGAGTTTTCTCAAGGCTATTTGGTGTTTCTTTTTTTCCTAGGGACACTGCAATATTGCTATGCTTTAGTGACTTTTCAACTGATTTAGCAGAAGTGTAAGAAATGGCTCCTAGGAATGAGCCAGAGGTGCTGAAAAGGAGGTTTTGTTCTCTGAATGCTTCTATGTTTCAAGATGGCTCTTTTGAGAGCTTTAACTAGTTTGCTTCAACTTATTTCCTTGATTCTTCTTCATATACATTCACAAAGCTTGGTCCAGCAGAGAGGAACCAGCAGCAGTGTCTGATGTTGCAGTACCATCAAATCCACAACTTTTTTTACGCTGCCTTAATTTTTGACAGGAGGTCCAAACGTGGATGTCTAAAGCTGCCCACCTAAACACAGTATTTCAAAAGCTAATAGTAATCATGGGAGTGTTGTTTCTTTAATTTGCAATTTAAAGCACTTTCAAGACAACTTGGAGCAAAGGGTGAGCAGCCACCCTGCTGGAAATAAAGGCAAAGCATCTTGCCTCAAAGAGGCTTTTCTGAGCCATTCACCCTGCTCACAGTTTTGGACATCCACAGTGCTGCTGAAGGACAATGTAGTTTATAAACCCAGGACAACCTAAAACCATTGCCCGTCTGCCTGAAAATACAAACCTGAAAAATGAAGTAGTTCAGCAGCTGCTGCTTAGGCTGTTGAGTTCTACTGCTGTGACATCCAAGTGCTGGCAGCACGAGTGGTCAGAGTCCTGAGGCTATTTCAACATGAGCATCTGAAAACTACGTAGCTGAAATTTACTGTTCATTATACTTCTGGTAAAAAAGAAAATCAGGCTTAAATTGAAAGTCTTTCTGAAAGTGCTGAGTTCCTAGAAACTATCATTAATTTTCAAAGGAGCTGTTGGGTGCTCAATTGCTTTAGAATAATTACATTTCTGTCTGTGACCTCAGCAGCCCAACTCGATGGACTGACAGTTTTATTACAAAGGCTTTAAGTACACTAGAAACTCCAAAACAGAAAAAAAAAGGCACCTTCTGAGTCTTCTCTTAAGGTCATGACTGAAAAATACTTGTGTTTGAAGCATAAACAATGTTGCAATAATGACCTCAAAAAAGTTGGGAGTGGGTGAAGAGAAGGGGCAAAAAAAAATTGTGTTTGAGGATGTCATAATCCATTCCTGTCTCCTTTTTCTCTCCTATTTCTGAAAGATCCTTTGCATTGACACTGCTGAAGAACAGCCACCCACTCACTGCTGCTCACAGGGACAAATAACAATGACTGGCTGGTATCTACCCTCTTAGGGCCAAACCTCTCTATAGCATATTGATCTCAGATATCATTCAAAAGGCCCAAAAAACTGCCCGAGTGTGAATTAGCTATCAGGTGTCATAGATAATAGAGATGCAGAGTTCACTTCTTGGACCTCTTTAGGAGAGGAGACCCTTCAGATGCTGCCCCTGAGCTCCTTGTGTGCAGCAGCGTGCAATGCCAGCCTGCTCCCATCCTTCCCACCCATAATCTTGGAAAGGTGAGTATCACCTGCATGTTTGAAGGCTGCTGCCCTCACCTGGTAGAAAGAAATGAAGGATGTCAAAGCTATGTGGGATAGGTCTTTCCTGACTGCTCAATTCGATATGCATCAAGACAAGAGGATGACAGAGGAAGGACATGAACTCCAGGCAAAGCACTGTGACTCTAGAACATGGGCAGACATACTTTTGGTAGCACCAAAAATGATTTTATTCTGTTTGGCTGATGTAAAAATGGGTTGTAGTGGTTTCAATCAAGGTAGGGAACCAGGCAAGGGAGTTTCAAGCACAGGAGTACATCAAGGTACCCAGATGAGGCAAGACATGATTTTTGCTTTCTTTTCAGAACTACAGAAAGCACTTTCCTGGAAAGCATGAGAGCAGTGAAGAAGCAGCAGGGCACAGTTGCTGTTTTGGGTTGCTCTTGGGATGGTGTGTCTACTTGCACTGCCTCTCATTCCTATTCTAGTGAAGTGGTTTAATTTAACCTTTAATGACCAATTCTGTCACCTGATTTAGAAAGAAGAAATCACTGTCTCCAGGAACAGCAACACCATAGGCTAAATACAGTTGAAGTACAATTCAACTGATGCCAGCAGCATGGATATGGCTCAGTATGTCATCTCTTGGTTTGGCCCACAGAGTCAGTGTGGTGAATGTTATGATTTTGTTTTCTTAATATAATCCTTGGTACTTCTGTAAGGAAGACTGCAACATTTATGCCTGGAAAAAAGTCTATATTTGTATAAACACAAGGATATTATTGTGTGTATTAAAGTGTTCATAGGGTATTATCCCACAGTCCATCCCATATTTAGTTTGGACATTACTACATCTGGAAAATGGGAAAACTTCCAGATAATTCCTTTACCTTGAAATATCAGCAAACATAAGGGTATTTTGAGCTTATCCCTTGCTAAAAAATGAACAAGTAGCATTCATGGTTGCAAGCCAGAAGAGAATCCCTCTTCAAATAATGCAAAATGGGTTAAGTTAAAAATGTAAATAGTTTCAGGGACAAGGGTGAAAAGTAGTTCTTAAACGGTCCTTCTTTCCTTCTTTCCTTGGAGAAAAGTAAATCAGATCAGTTAATGGCCATTCACAGCCATTCAGTACAGCCATTGCATGTATTAGTGACATATGTTACAAGTTTGTGGTTTATTTCTAAGAAACTGATTATATACTGTCCCTACCATTTGTCCTGGATTTTGAGAAGAAATGGAGATTGGAGCAGTATCTCCAAGTTTCTATGCAGTTTACTGAAGGAAGTAGATATCTGCATGTAGGCATTGTCACCACTGACCTGAGGAGGATTAATTTAATCCCTAGCTTTTTTAGTAGCAGAATATTTTTCAGTCTGGATTTTGTAAAATTTATGATGGAGGCATAAGACAACTGCACAGATGGCAGGAGAACAAATTGAGGGGTAATAACAATGAGAGTGGAAGAATGGGAAAAGCAGGAAACAAGTGAGCGTGAAAAACCTCTACTGGTGGAAAGAACAGTTCTTATCAGTCAAGAGAAGTTACTTCCAGAACCGAAGTTCAGACACGGAGAACGACATGAGTAGCAGGGAAAAGCTGGATCCCTTGTCCCAAGGGAGAAAACAAATACATAGCAAAAAAAAAAGCACACAAGTTGGAAAGCAACGTGAGGGAATGGAGAGGGCAAAGCACAACATTTCTTCCAAGTTAAAATGTTTCCAGATTGTTCTGATATTTAAAAATGTTTAGAAAGAAGATTTCCCAGATCCCAATGCATTTGGAAGGCAAAGCCTCCTGAAATGTCAAGTCCCCTGGCTGGCTTTTTTCCTCAGTTTATTTTTTTCTGCCTGATTTTGTTCTAATTATTTAAGTGCTGTGCCTTGGATTTCTGGTTAGAGCATTTCCTAACACAGATACCTGCTCAGTGTGAAGGCGAGATAAAAAATCTTCAAACCTCCAGTTAGTCTCCTGGGATGAGATACATAATTTATATGTAGATACCAGATTTAGCAGATGCTGAAGACAGCAACAGAGAATGTTCCAAACGGTGAGACCCACTAAAACCTGGAAAGACAGGCAGTAATTTTCTTCATTTGGGTAGCAATTGCTACCCAAGCCATCTGACTCCCTAATATAATCAGTTATCATCAGTACAGGTAAACTAAAGGATTGCAGTGCTGTCCAGTTAAGGTATCTTGCTAAAGAGTGAGTCTGGCCAGGGACTTGTGCTGAAAGCTCTGTTTTGTTAACCCAGATGCAAATGGGTACATGAGCAACTGGAACAGAGAGTCTCAAAGCAGTGAGATGCTGCCACAGCTCCCTTCTGTGGCAAAAGGCCTGGAGCCCCAGGTATCATTGCTGTCCTAGTCTAATCAGGCTCATACGTCCACCTGATAGGCTGATATTGTCAGCCTAAATTTGTATTCAAACACATTGGTATATCTGACACTGCTACATCAACAAGGATCAGGGACTAAGCTGAGCACTCTCAACTCCCCCACCATTCATGCTGCTTAGCAGTTAGCTCTCTCCCTGGCTTTGGTTTTGGGATTACTCTGAGGAGCTCTCTCCAAGGCACCTGGATATTACAAGGCAAACCCTGAACAGTGTGTTCCACATCAGCTGGCTTTATGCCACAAGATTCACCACTAGTGTTTATCTAAATAACATTATAGACACACCCTGTTGTTCCCAGTATAGAGCCTTGTTCATGCAACAAGGAGCATTCCTGAAAACCCTGGTACTTACAGGGCAAAAGGTCCTCAATGTTGTTGTTGCGGTTTTTTTTTTTTTTTAATCAAAGAGTTCATCCTTTTCCAAGACTATTTTGTCCCTGTTCCAATCAAGGGTAGGTTTCTCCCAGGACAGAGTAGCCAGGGTGGCATCCAACACTAGTTGGGCCATCTGCAGTATTCCCATGCTGCCTTACCCCCAGGGACTTCTCAGAGTATTGCAACCTCATGGAAAGGGGCCTGGAACAAGGTCAGGGCTGTGTTGCCTCCTTCACCTGTGCATCATCAAAGTCTTTCTCAGCTGAACCAATGGGAGAGATGCAAAAGCCTCCAGTTCTGAGCAGGCAACTGTTCAGCCAGATCAGGGGTGCTACACACATGAACAAAATATCTTGTTGGATCCTTCTCCACCAGTTTTCCTTAGCTTGAGCAGGGCAAATTGTCCCAAAATTAGGACTGTCTGCAAAAACGTGTGTCATATGGGAAATAACTTGCTTGTGCAATTACTGCTATTGTACATGCCATAGCTCTCTGCCTACAAATACAAGGCAGCATGCAAGCCTTAAGCCCAGAGTAGTATCAAAGCCAAAACATGCAAGCAAAGAGAGCCAGAATCCATAACTTAGGCAATAGTTGCCTTTTCTGCCCACAAGCAGTTTTTTTCCAGTGTAATACAAAAACAGCAGGCAAGGCATTAGGTCCAAGCCAAAGTCCAGACAACATTGCAGCAGGTTACATTGCCAAGGCTGCTTCCCTACGAGGGTCAGCACACAGCAGTATTTACTCCCTTAGGCAGCCACACAACTGCAGCTGCAGGGGAGCTGTACCCCAGCACTAAAACTGAATTTAAAGTTAATCTCTAGGGTCTTCTACCAGATTTTAAACACAAACTGTCATAGAGTTCTTCCTAAAGAGGGTTGGTTGGTCAAGCACGCTTGACTGAAATAGCATAACTGAACTATTTAGGCCAAATATCTCCTACTGCAGGTTTGCTGGGAGTCTGCAAATAGTCTCTCAACAGCCCCCAGTTCCATGAGGCATCCAACCTACCCACCTGTGGGCTGCTAAAATTGAAATGCAAGTGTGTTCTGGCACCTACAGCAAGCTCCTTCAGAAGAACAGTAAAGGAGTTTGCAAAATCAGTGACAAATTTGCTTTGTCTTTTTGGGAGTGGTACAGGCTGGTCTCAGGTCTGATCAGCAAAGTGAACCCCAAGAGGACTATTTGGAGCCAGGCTGTATGGGGAAGGAATTTTTTTGCTGTGGATCTGAGTCTGCATTTGACTTAATTTGCTGATCTTCCTATGGACTTCAGGATGTATCTCCTACCTAGGTCTTGAAACAGTCTCTTCCTGACTTGGCCACAGCACAGGAGATACACAGTGTACTTGGTTCATCAGGACAGAGTGTTTGCTAACTGTTACTTAACAAAGATCGAAGTAAAATCCTCAGGTCCTGATACACACAGCTGCTTTAGTCCCTAAATTTAGTAGAATTTCAAGCTGGATCCAGATGCCAGTTTTGCAATTGAGCTGTAACTGTGTCATCAGTCACTGCCTTTATGGTTTTGTAAAACCTCCATCGTGTCCAAAGGTGATTAGGGGACTGAAACATCTTTCATATGAGGAAAGGCTGAAGGAGCTGGGGCTGTTCAGCCTGGGGAAAACTTGAGAGGCAACCTTGTCAAATGTCTCTAAATATCCGAAGGCAGGGTGTCAAGAGAATGGAGCCAGGCTCTTCTCAGTGGTGCCAAACAATAGGACAAGAGGCAACAGGCACAAACTGATGCACAGGAAGTTCCACCTGCACGTGAAGAAGGACTTCTTTACTGTGTGGGTGACCGAGCACTGGAATAGACTACTCAAAAAGGTTGTGGAGTCTCCCTCACCGGAGATATCCAAAAGCTGCCTGGACATAATCCTGACTGACTGTGCTCTAGGGGACCCTGCTTAAGCAGGGAACTTGGATGAGATGACCTTCCGTGGTCCCTTTCAATCTTAATTAATCGTCTCCCTGGCTGGCCATTGCACCTGCAGCTGTGGTGCTGGGAGCTGCTACCGGCCCCGTCTCACACAGGGAGCCGCCGGCGGCTTCTCCCTACGCTCAGCCCCCGCGGGGGTGACGTGACACGGTGGACACGCAGGACACACGTGTGTATGCGTTCATTTTCTCAGTTTTCTGTATCATTGTGTTCATAATTAAGCGGTTTCTGTCTATGAAGTCTTTGCACTTAATACACAGTTCTGCACGTGGACCCACGCAGAGGCCAATCTGTTTGCCAAAGTCCACAACACTCTCTAGAGCCAACCTGCAAACACTCGAACCACAGGAGTCAAACCTTAAGTACGTGAGGAGGCAGCACCAATTAAGACAGGAAACAGAGTGTTTGACATTACCCAGGGGCTCAGGAGAAGCGGGACATGACAAACAAAAGGAAAAGGACTGCACGGGTGGAGTGTGCAGAAGCAGACGTCGCTGCCGTCACAGGCTGTGAGGAAACTTCAGGATGACCTTTAATTCTGAGCTCCGTGCAGACTCCCTGCCTGCACTGGAACCTCTCACCACCACGACGAGAATCGGCCAACTCGTGCGGGCGACTCTCACGACGGACATTCCGAAATCGGCACGGCTGCGGTTTTGACCTGACAAAGTACAGAGACAGCTTCGCACGGGCACGTAATGCTCGTGCCGCCAGGAGCGTGTGACGGGACACACACACGGGACACACCGGGCACCCACACGGGACACGGGCAGATCACGAGGGACACAAAAGGTTGTCACACCAGGCACACATACGGGGCACACGCACGGGACACACACACGGGATACACCAGGCACACGGGCGGGACACGCGCCCTCAGCGCCGCCGATCGCCCCCTCACCCCACCTGCGCCGCCCGCCCTCCCCCGCCGCGACTCGCGCCGCCCCCGCCCCCGCCGCTCCCCGGCGGCCGCGGATTGGCTGCGGGCCTCACGCGAGCGGCGCGCGCGCGGGGCGGGGGGCGTGGGAAGAGCGGCTGTGCCCGGGAGTAACCCCGGCGCGCGCAGCGCCCCGCGCGACCTCTTCCCCCGGCACCGGCGGTGACGCGGCCCCGCGCGCGCCCCGCGCACCCTCTCGTCCCCTCCCTTCCGCGCGCGCGCTGCAAAGATGGCGGCGCTGAGCAAGTCCATCCCCCACAGCTGCTACGAGATCGGGCACACCTGGCACCCGCGGTGCTCCTGGGCTGTGCTGCACGTCACCCAGAGCGCCCTGGCAGAGTCCCTCCGCATCTACGGCACGCTCTACCTGGTGGGTGTGTGTGTGTATGGGGGGCAGCCCGGCCTAAGGGGGGGCCTGGCCTGAGAGGACAAGGGCAGGAGGGGCATCAAAGAGGGGGGAGCCTGGCCGTGGTTGTGGGTGCAGGGCCGAGGGAGACCAGGGCGCAGGGGGGAGCATGGCCTGGAGTGGAAGGGAGGGTATAAAGGACATGGTGCGAGCCTGGCCTGAGTAGAGGGTGAGGAGCATGGGGGCTGTTCGGGGAGGGCACAATCGGTGCCAGGGTGAGGGGAGTCTGTTCTGGGGAAGGACGTGAGGCATATCAAGGGAAGGGAGGCTGGTCTGTGCTGGGGGTAAAGGGTTATGATAGGAGACAAGTCAAGGGACAGCCTGACCCTGGGGTGGAGAGGCAGAATCGCAAATAGTATGTTTTGGGGTGGAGTCTGGTGCTGAGGAGGAGAGGGATGATGGTGGGGTAACTTGGTTTGAGGGCTGAAGGGGAAAACCTGGTGTTTGAGGGGGAAAGGCATGCCAGGGAGAGTATGTTGAATCTCGGCCAAGAAGAGCATAGCGGGTGGTGGGCTCTGGAGGCATAATATGCTGCGAGAGTGTTGATGCTGGTGGGGTAGGAGGGCATGGGCACAGCCTTAAAATAATATTTTCATCATCTTCCAATACCTATGATATCTAAATAAAAAGCCTTGGTGTTTGCCTGGGAGGCTGACATTGTGTCTTTGGCAGCAGAAGGTGTAATGCACATGTGTGTCTTGCTGTTGGCGACACCTTGTTAATCAGTGCCTTAGGATCAAGGAGATTCCATTGCATAATGAAGCAAGACTGAAAAAATACATCAAGGCTAAAGGAGTCTGAGTATTCAGAGAGTATCCTACAGGTGAGGTGTCTTAGCATGAGTGTGCAGTTAGACTTGGTTATATCATCTCAGCTGCAGCTGGCATGTGTCCAGCAAGTTAGGTGTGGGTATAGGAGCTGGGATCTGTTTGCATCATCTGTGTAAACATATCCTGACAGCCCATCTCAGCTGGAATTGCTGCAGGTGAGCACCTCCTTCTGACCCCACCTCCGTGCTTTCCTCTAGTGGTACTTGAGGGATTGAGCTGTAGTGAGCTGGCCACCGAGCTGCCCCCAAGCTAACCTGCCAGAAAGAAACAGGAGTCGTTGAGTCTGCACCAGTGATGGTGCAACAAAGTTATTGAGCCATGTAATCAGGAGAGGGAAAGGAAGGGGACAGCAGCATCTTGACACAACTTGGTTAAGCTCCCATTGAAGTGTTTCTTGAGTGAAAGTTGTGGTGACATCCATTTATATAAGGAAATAGTAACCGGTGTGAACCTAAGGAGTTGTGTCTGAGAGTGAACATTTTCCCTCTGAACTGCCACAAACACGAGTGGCAGCTCTCAGTGTGAGCATACAGTGAGCTATATCATGACACTAATAGAGAGAAGAACATTCTCCCTTCTGCTCTTCCTATACCCAGTACTATTTTCTTTGTAACTGTTTTCTAGTTTGCTCTGAGGGAGCATAAATACTTGTGCCAGCAGAGCATGGGCCTGAAGTGAGCCAGGAGAGGTGTAGTGGTGATCTGTCAGGTCTGGCTAAAGATAAAGCAGCTTAAACAGTTCTGTAATTAAATCAAAATTCCCCAGCAGCCAAGCCTGGTCAAGAGATTTCCTGCTCATAGCTCTCTTATGGTTCACTCAGATAGTTGTGCAGTCACAGGTTAGGGGGAAAGCTTCCACTTTTTATTTCTTTGACAAGAAAAATAAATCTAAAAATCAAAAACGTTATCCTGATCTGTTTTGCACTGTGACCCCATAAACAGTTACATCTTGTCACAAACCCAAAGTGGGGCGGGAACCTTCTCAACCAATGTCTTGCTGCACTGCAAAACCTCTGCCTCAGTTTTTACACTGTCTTTTTTTGCAGTTTTTAATTTATCTTAGGTTTTTGTTGATAGTGTTTAACTTGACTTAGCAGGATAATCTAAAGTTGAGCTGCTCTAAAATCTTACTGCTGTCTAAAGAGAGAGGAAGCCCTGGCCAGTCTCTGCTCCCAGACACAAAACTGTACTTTGTGTGATTCTGCACCTCATGTCTCCTTGAGCAGGTTTGATTCATTCTCTAACCCAGAAGAGGTTACTACCCTGCTGTTAGCTGAGGTGTTTTCAGCTACATAAATTAATTAAATTGAGTTATTAAGCAGGATTTGACGAGCACCAGGACTGGTGTAAGGTAAAGAGCAAAAGGGTGCAGTGGGGACTGCAAAGGAGGAAGCAGAAGCTTTGCACATTAAGTAGCTTGTCAGGGAAAGAACAGTCCTGAATTAAGAGAGTCATCACATAATGCATTCTTTGCTGGACTTATGTCTGTGCTTGAAAACCTGTTATTTGTAAATGAAATATCACAGTTGGACAGGAGTTTTTCTGTATTCTGTACTGTATTCTGTATTCTGAGGTTTACATAAGTTATTTTATCTTTATAGTTACCAGCGTATGTTCAAAATTTTTCTGGTAGTACTTAGTACCAGTTCTTTGTAGAGCTCAGCAACAAAAAATGCACTTCATTTTTCTATGTCAAGCCTGTAAAATGGCTTCTGATTGTTCCTCCTGCCACAAGCTAATAACTAAGGAAAGGAGATGAAGGAGTTTCCTTTCACAAAAGCTTGCGTAGAAATGAATGAGAATGAATAGGTGAGAATAAGTTGCCAGAGGTTGTTCTGTGGGAGAACATGGTTAGGGACAATTACAGTCCAGTCCAAACTCATAACAGCTACACCCCACATTCTGAAATGTTTTGTTGCTTCTTGGTCAGTGGGAGACTGATGGAGTCAAATTAAGTGGTGTTAGTATTTGATAAGTGAAATACTGGCTTTCAGTAAATGGCTATATAGAGTCTTTGCTTTTAAGTAGTGCTGTACTCTGTTTAGTTGTTGTTTTTTTCTCTTTTTAGTAATAGTGCAGCTTTTTTTTAGTTGGAAAAAATACAGCCTTTAGAGACTGTACTTTCGCTGTCTTTACTTTTGCTCCAGTACAAATCGATTGCTTTAGTGAAGATAGGTTTTACATTTAAATCGAATTGTCCCTCCCCATAGAAAGTGGCTGTCAGGAATGGCTGTTTTGTAATTAAGTCTGCTTGTGTTTTTGCAAACCTAATGTGCCAATACTCAAGTCTTATGACGCCTGCTTAAAAGAAAAACCCTAAAGTGGCTCAGCATTTATGCCCCCAAAACGAACTCTGAACAGTCTTCCACAAACCTTACAATTACACTGTTTGAAAACTCTGTGCCTTGATATCTTAAAACTTCAATGAAAAATTCCTTCCTCAGAATTTGCCGTACTTTGTTCCATGTATACTTCATTTTTATATTAATCAAACCTAAACAAATGCAAAGGCGTCACCTTGTATTTTCAAAGTTGAAGAATTCAGACTTCTAGAAAATCACAGAGGTGAGGAAAAGAGAATGATTTAATAGGGAAATTGCATGAAGCTGGGGAAAGGCTGGACTACTGGCTTTGAATTGTCTTGGCTTCCATTTCCCAAGATTCTGTAGATTTCACGTGGGAAAACTTCTGTTCATCACATGCATTAGAGCAAAGTCCTCTGTTTCCTGGGGATTTGTAAGTTTTAGACATTTGTTTGATGATAGTGCACATTTTGCAGTAAATAAATGTGCTTTGTCATTTTTGTGAAGTTTTTGTAGTGTATCAGAGATAATTTGTTCAGGTAACATTTCCACCAATCTAAATAAGGTAGAAATAGTTTGCTACTTTGTAGTAGCAATTCTACAGCTAATTCTTCTAACCTTTTGCCTGTGGGATGGCAAGAGTAATTCATGCCATTCACCTTTCTTTCTTTTAGACTGATCTTCTGCTCTCTTCACCTAATTTGAGACAGGCTCCCTCCTTGCCTTTCCGACCTAACTTCTGTCCTGCCCCTTTTCCTTTCAAACACAGGTCTTCCTCTCCCCAGCTGCATTCCCTGCCCTTCCTCCCCAGCACCAGCCCCTTCCTACCCTGTATCTGTTGCCCTTCCCTCACCTCTGCTGCTGAAGGATACAGCTTGAGCACTTGTCATTTCGTGGTTCAGGCTGACTCTTGGCTTGCTCCTGGCTCTGACTCCAGACGCCTCTCCCACACAGATCTGCTGGCACAGAGGAGAGGAGCAGCAGGCCTGGCGCAGTGTGGATGCCAGCAGGTCTGTTTCACATGTCCTCTGCACTGAGGAGGGGTTCAGGCAGTTCTTTAGAACAGATGTAAAGAGAGTCTGCTGCTGCTCCAGCACAGATTTTAATGATCTTCAGCCCTTTCTCTATTTTATTGCTTTTTTTTCTTAATTTCTTCTCATACTCTTTCCATACTTATTTGGTCTTACTTTTGATGCTCATTTTGGTCTCACTTGTAGTATTTCTTCATACTTCTGCTATATCTGCTTCTGCCTGTGCTTATAATAACCTCTTCAGGTTCTTAGGTGCCAATTGCTTCTTTTTCCTTCTGTGCCAGAAGGTTTTTTTCCCTACTTAGGATTGCAGTGCTGTTGTCTTCCTGGGCCATGTTTGACCCATGAATATCTGTATTCTGTATCTTGGTCTGCATTACTTATTCTGTAACCTCTCTAGGACAGCATTGTATATCATGTTGTCAGCAATTGTACAAATACAAGGTGTTTTTCTCTTCCTTTACCATGTCAGTGGGAGGAACATTGGTACAAGTACAGTGTGGGCCAGGGAGCTGCAGTGCAAGCTGCACGTGGCAGGTCAGTTCTCAGGTAAATCACTGTTTGACTGGAGGTAACAGCAAGAACAACTCTAATTACAATGCTAGTGAATTATTTTAAAAACTGTTATAGGGAAGACAGAACCGCCAGCCAGAGGTCGAGGTGAGGCAGAGTGTAGTGTGAGTCTTGCATCACTTTCCTGGCTGTACGCACATTGCTGTAGGATTGGGCCAGAGGTCATTCCCGAGGATGGATAGTGCACCCTGACTGTGCCACTGCTCCTTCAGGCTCACTTCACATGCAGCTTCTCTTGGGAAGAGCTGTTTGAACTGGTCCTAAGCAATGCTGGGGAGTCAGGTAACACTAAAGCGTATCCTCTCTTACCTGCCAGTGTAGATATAGTAGTCCTAGATCATCTTTCTGATTTGTGCCAGAAGGCTGTACTGGCCAGATTGTGTTCTAAAATAGCCCAGAATTGCTGGGTGTATTTAAAATGTGATTTTTCCTTGTTTGTGTATTTGGAAGTAAGGTGGGGAGACTAGGAAGGATGTTAGTGTTACCCTGGAATATGATTCTGTATTCCAGCTTAGATCTCTGGGTTAGGCTGTTACGTGTAGCAGCGCACTTGGCATAAGCTGCTGCTTTTGAGCTTCAGGTTTTGGTGGGAAGAAAGCCAAGGCAATGCCTTAACCTTCTTCCTCCAATATCTGAACCCTCTACCTGAGCTGTGGTAAAATCCCATATTTCTCTTGTATTACCTGTATTCATACCTTAAGTCCCATATATGGCTATGCCCTGGGAAGCTCTCCCCTCCACTGGTCACTTTGAACTACACGGTTTCCCACTGGGAGTTTCCTGGTCCCAACTTCCTTTAAAAGAGCCCTGCAGGGCTTCCTCGACTTCTTTCTTCTGGGTTACTCCAGCCGCCTGCATGTCTCTGGACCCCCTTCCTGGACCCTCAGAACACAACACTGGATTCACAATAAACGGCTGTTATCCTGGAGAAAGGCCCTCTGTGTAGCCTTTTATTCTCGTTGGTGTTAGCACACCACGCCCGGGGAAACTCTCGTCCTAGAGGAGCCAGCAGAAACAGGTTATCTGTGGTAGCTGGGACTCTGTCCTTTGGTAAAACCATTGCAACTCATCCTGGCAGGGATTCCGCTCGCATAAAGGCGCTGTCGCTACCTGGAGAGCACAGGGTTAAGCACCTTTAGTTAAGAACCTCCCTTCTGTCAGGATCCAGTACCTAGAGTTGCTGTGATGGTGGTGTGGTGATTGCCTTGTCTTGGATAGCTGTTCATCTTAGTACTGTGCAGTGTCCTGTATCTCTCTGCTGTGTCATGAATGACATGTAGGTCAGTGTCTTCTTGCCTTTGGATTTTTCTGGAAGCTGGGTTGAATATGGCTAAAATTAGCCTAAACGTTACTAAAGTAAGTCATTCTAGGCTGTGATTGTTCTGCTCTGTTCAGGTGGCTTTTGGGCCATGCTATAAAATACTTTCATAAACTGAAAATAAACAAAAATAGTCTTTTGCTGAGATGCTGAGAGTTAAAGAAGAATCACATAATGATGAAGAATTTATGTTCAAAGATGCAAGTGGTAACTGGGAGTCTGCATCACAGTAGTGTTGGAAATTAGGGAAAGGCTCAGCCTTGACTGACTGAGCAAAGGTCTTGGCAAAGACTACAAATACTGGGAACTAGAAAAAATCATTAAAGGGGCTGTTTACAAGGAGATACAAATCTTCTCTCTTAGCTTTATATAGAGTGCAAGAATATCAGGGTAGGAGGACAATCCTTGAAAATTTTGCTGAGTTAGACATTTTAAGGGGAATGAAAGATGGTCTCCTACTCATTTCAGTAGAAGGAAAACAAGTAGTAAAGATAAGTTGTCATGGAATGAGGGTGATGCCAGGATTGAAGGTAGTTTAGATGTCATTCAAAGAGTGTGTAAGTACTGTTTGTTTCTTTTTTTAGTTGGTTGGATAATATGGAAAATTAAAGAAAAAACAAATCAAAACAACCCAACGCACTGATGGTGATCCTTGTATCACATCTCACATGAGACAGGGGAACTCAGAGAGCAGGAGGCACACACTCTTCCTCAGAGTATTGCAGGAACTGAGTTATGAAATTAAACAGTCTGGAAGCCAGGTTTTGTAATAGGTGAAATCAGGGAGGGATGAGCTAATTGAGGAAAAACAAATCTGAATGTTTCAGAGGACGCATGAGAAAGAAATTGCTTATTTGAACAAGTGTCTTTCAAAACCCAAGTGTTACTTGAGGGCATTTTGAGATTCAGTTACTCCAAAGCACTTACAATAATTTTTATAAAGCAAAGGAAAATGTTCTTGTAAAATTTGTAAAAAAAATTGCAAATGGTTATAAAAGAACATAGAAATAATTGAATGTAATTATGAAAGAAATCTGACATTCGTTTGTAGCTCTGCCTGCCATTTGAATAATCTGAGGTATTTTCTTACTGTTTCAAATATTGGGAATTGCTTTGCTTTTAGCATGCCTGTCACTTAATTTATAAAATTTTCCTTGGGTTTTTAATCCAGCATATGGATTATATAAACCATGTACAGACCAGTATTGATCATCTCTAAATTTGCATGTTAAAGGTGCCTAAAAGTGCCAGATAGTTGTGCTTGTAAATGTTATTGAACTTTCCTAAAGGTTTGCCTAAGTGTCTGCATCTTTCTGTAGGTTTTTTTTTTATTTTTCTCATTTTCTTTCTTTTCCTCTTTTTTTTTTTTTAATAAAAGTTTATCATGTGGTTGAAGTTGTGAAGGAATGAGAGATGATAGTGCTTGTTTCCGTTTTCCGTCAGTCAGATGTATGTGCTGTCTAATTCCACTAAATTTTGATGGAGGAGTGGTGTTCCTACAGTCATACACTTTGTACAAACCGAAGGAATGGTGGTTTGATGGAGGAGGGAGAGAAAAAAATGTTGTACACGCAACAGCAGAGTTGGCAGTAAGCCTGTGGTTCTTTTAGCCTGCTGTGTAACCTGTCAGACTGTACATTGGTCAGCCAATGACATTCATTAGGTCAAACCATCCTTTGTGTGCACTGCCTCTTGTGGAATCCGTAGTTCAGGGATATAGGTGAGGGTTGAGGATACTGGAGGTGAAGCTCAGGTTATTGTGGTTGGGTGATGAATACCTGTGGGCGTTACATGACACATCAAGAAAATAATCGGGCCTGGCTGCTGCCTCAAACCATGGCAAAGCTTGGGTTTGAGTCTTGTGTTCCTTTGCTGCTGGAACAGCAATAGCCTAGCTCAAAGTCTTGCAGGAGACTATGTAGCTGTGATTTAAGGATGGCGTTGGAATCGCATATATTCTTTCCATGGTTAGGACAGAATAAATAAATTCTGACTTTTTTAGTCCTATGGGGCTTAACATTTGTATATAGAGACTAAGTTAAAAAAAAGGACTTAAGTAATGATATGCCAGAAACTGAGGTATCCTGAAACTGGTAGACTGATTTTTTATAGTTGTATTTTTTATGTTGGAGAGTCAAAATGCTCTTTTGAGCAGTTGTGTGAATTCTCTAGTTAATGCTAGAAAATACTTTTTTCAGTCTATTTCTTTATTATTACTGACCAGGGTTTTTTTTAACGCATCTCTTAGCATCTTCATGGAGATTAATATTTTGCCAAGGAAGTACCTACTGGATGTGCTGATGCCTTCTCCTTCCATTCTATCTCTCTGCTACTGCCATCCACTGCTAAGCCTTGAGCAGTGCATTTATTGTTAGAATTGGGTTTTCATCACAATGTCCTTCCAGCTGACTTGAGTGAAATGTATCCCAGTGGGAGCCATGAACTGCTGCATTCTGACATCAGATTTCATAATCTTTCTGCCTTCACAACCTCATCTTTAATGATACTTCTCTGAAATGTATGGAACTGATAGGGAGAGCAAAGTGGTACCCAGAAATATCTGGATTTTTTCCCATGTTATGATACCACTGGTGGTAGAGGAGAGGAACTCTATAGTCTGCTCTTGCCTGCTTTTAGCTCTACACAATATTTAGCTTGGTTGATGTCTATAAAACAGTTAAAAAATTATAGGATTTTTTTTTTTTGGTTGGATGTGCATTGAGCTCTATTGCTCTTACACATAGATCTCTTTCAATTATTGTGAGCAATTTTCTTTGGAATTATTTTCTTTGTTCCTTGTTCTTCTCTATTTTTTACTGGGGAGTAAGGATAGTAAGGAGAAGGGAAAGCAGAAGTTTCCTAGAACTAGAATTTAATCTAGAACTTACTGGAGACATTACAGAAACAAATTTTTTACTTTGATTTGACATTAATTTATAAGATACCAATCTTTTCATGTTGCACGTCTGATACTTTGGTCTGAGGAAGCAATGCTTCACACTTAGGTGTAAGGGCTGTGTTCTTAAAAAAATATTATTTTGTTCCAGTGTTCATGTTGTTCCTACAATATACTAGAAATAGCTGAGTGGGTAGCAAGCAGTTATCCAGCATTTAGACTGAGTTAAGACTTCCCTTCAACAGAAAGATTATCTGGATTGCATTATTGCCTAATCCATTATGCTTTAAGCAGTCTTGACACTTGATTAAGTAATGTGTAAATCTGTTTTTAGAGGTCTTTTCATGCATGTATTTCTCCTTAATCCTTAGTTCAAGCTTCGTTCTGGAAACAGATTTTGGCAGAACTTTCCTGTGGTTAGTTTTAGCAGAATCCTCGGCCCATCTCTGATTCTTAAACATCTACTTGCTGTTCAGTGGACAGTGTTTCAGAAGAATAGCTCCCTCTCACAACCAAGATTTTGGGAGGTGTTGGCAATACGGATTTGACAGGATGTCTTTCTTTGTTCTTGTCAGCACCAGCAGTATGAAACTCACTGGGTTTGCAACTTCTCTAAGCATTGACCAAGAACTCCTGCCAGTTTTGAGACTTCCTGGGAGATCTGTGCAGATAAAGATAATAATGCTATTAAAATGAAAAAGGAATAGAATCTGTCTCGTGGTGCACCCAAAGTATGCTTCCATGGAGTCATAGGAGCACACGGGTTGAAGGGTACTTGGGAGGCCCTGTGGTCCCTGCTTCCTGGTCGAAGCAAGGCCATTTAGATGAGGTTGCTCAAGGACTTTTCTCACTTTGGGCAATCTACTCCATATTCAGCCATCCTCAAATGAAATTTTTTCTTTTTAGATATGAACAGAGTTTCCCATACTTGAACTTGTCTGTTGCCTCTTGTGTTACCCTTGGTTACCTCTGAGACAAGCCTAGTTTGCTACATCTTCCCATTAGCTAATTGCAGAATTTCTGTAGACAAAAGAGAGTTTGAGGACCTTTAGTGTTTGAGTCATTAAATAGCTATCCTTTATTAATACACAGCATATACATTAAACTGACCAAGAAGAATGTTTATTTCTTAGATTGAGCCAGTTTTCTGCTATAGGCAGTTTTTTAGATAATATACTACTTCTATAAAATATGTCAGGAATGTGTTGTTCTTCCAACAGATGGTGAACATTTTTTGAGGATTTGCAGTAGTTTAATTGGAGTAGAAAACCTTTAGAAATACCTCATCACTTCATAGACACTGTGTAAGGCCTGTTTTTGAATTGCTTTAGTGGTATTCTGACCATAATTATGTGATTGTCCAATTGTCTTGAGGACAAAACACTGTAGATTTATCACATCTTAAAAGTTTTGATATCTGGCAGACAATGTTTGTGACGATTATGGCCAACAGTAACAAGGCAATAAAGTTCCTTCTATGCTTCCCATTTTGGATTTCTTAATGTATTTCCTGGTATAAATACTGTAATGGCTGGAACAAGCTCAAAGGAAATCTTCATGGTGGTGTTCATCAAGCCAGCAAATTTAAGAGGCTTTGTTTTACTGCTTAAGTGGGCATGTCTCATTTTCCTTTCTTATTTTTCTTTACGATGTGCAAAAAAGTGCCTAACTGAATTAAAGTCTGTCCTCCATTTTTTTTTCTTCTCCCTCAGATTGCAGCTATTCTCAGGAAACGAAAACTTGACTATTATTTGTACAAAATGCTCCCTGAGATCTTGCAGTCAACTTCCTTTCTGACAGCAAATGGGACCTTGTATATTGCTTGCTTTTGCATTCTAAGGTTGGTATACTGTCCTAAAAATAAAACATAATAGTAAAGCTATTTTTTTGCAACTTTTCAATTTATATAATAATTTGTCTCTTTTTGTAATAGGCTTGTTTGTAATGTTTTGGAGTAAGAAAAGCTACAGTGGTGCCATAATCTTGATTTCTGGTCTTACCATTTGAATATGAAACCTTGCTTTTTAAAAATTATTTTCATTTTTGTAATCTTTTAAATGAGTAAGCAGGTCAACGTATCCACTTTGCTTCTTTTTCTCTGTTCTACTGATTCAAAATACATTGTTGCAGGAAATTCAGGCAGATTCTACAAGGAAATTAAGAAGGCCTAATCTTTCTTTCCTAGAAATAATTGATGTAATTTGATCTTGGTTTCTATTTTCCTGATGCAGGGGCTGTGATAACTTTTAATTATCCTGAACTTTACCCAGCCATCCAAGCTTGTACTTCCCTTATGGTCATAAATGAAGGAAATCCCAGCACAGCTTCTGGGGTTCTGTAAGATACAGAAAAATGAGCATAGGGGGCACTTCTATATTCTGAGCTGTTTCCAGCATCTATTTCAAGTAACTATGTGGATATTTAACAATTAGACTTTCCTGTGTGTGAATATGATGTCACACATTGACATGTAAAGCCTACAGTAGCTATAAATTTTTGAAAGTTAACTGACAGCACACTCAACAGCCCCTCTAAAAGATAATCAAATCCATTATGCCTTACTTCTAAACCTATTTAGAGGCCTCTAAACCATGCTTCAAAGCTGAAGCAGAAGGCAAAGAAGAGGAGGAACTGGCTGAGGAGCCATGGAACACTTTTCAAGTAAATAATTTGCAAAGTTCAAAATGCATCTGTAAGTAATGACCTCTAAAAGATATGATGTTTTCTAGCAATCTAGGTTGTATTAATATTGATTTATCTTTATTCCTCTGAACAGTAGAGTGCTCTTCCTTATTCTGCCATGTATTTGCCTTTAAATCTGCAGTGCTTTACTCCAGGGCTGTAGTTAAATGTTATTCTCTAAATTAAGCTGGTATAGTTTTAAGTTTTATGGTTTTTAGCAGTTCCTCTCAGAGAGGATATTAGCCATCTAGCAGATCTGTGGCTATGCCTGTGCTAGCCAACGAAGTAGGTAAGACATTAGTGTCTTACTCTGAAGGCAGCTGGTGTGGCATCACTTTTGCCTATGTGGAGCATAGCTGTCTAAAGCTGTTTCAACATCCAAAACAGCATGGCCAATTGCAGGCAGGGTAATGGAAATGCTGCCTAGTCCATATGCCCTCCAAGACTCTTTGAAGCATTATTTGGATTGACCTAGGTCAGAACCATGCAAAGGTTGATTCCAACAATTAAATGTGATGAGAGATACAGGTAAGTGCTTACCCTGCCATTCTTACATCTGTGCTGCACAGTAACCAACCGGCATCTTGGGAGGTGCACATGCTTTTTCTGTTGCAGTGAGATGCCCATAAAGAGTTGTCAGCTGCAGCAGAGTTCTTGCTAGGAGAGTCTGTGCACACTGCCCACCACCTGCAATTGCAGGACTTGCAACCAGAAAGTTGTTGGCTACAGAGCTGATCGAAGCTGGTGAACTGAAGTCACCAGTTTAGGAAGGAAGTGTTAGCAGCCGTAGGAATTGTGCCTGTTGAACTCCGATTTTAATGAGTATTTTGCAGCTTTTCTGACCATGATGAAATTCAGAGCCTTAGCAATTGAGTGACTAGGCTGTGTAAGAGCTATTAAATGCCAGTTCAGAAAACAATGAATTACATGATTATCAGAAAAGAAATGTTTTCCAAATTTACTAGTGTCCTTTGAAGAATAAATTCACACCTGATGAAGATCCACTTGGTGCAGTTTACATGAATTCCCAAGTGCCTCTGGCAAGACTGCTTGCTAGGACTCTTTCAGAAGAAAGGTCCTCTGTCTTCCAGGAATTAGTAAATGATTAGCAAGTAGTTAATATAGATGAAACAAAACAAGGGATGAGTAATTGGTTTTCATAGTAGAAAGAGATTGCCAGTGAAGTTCCTGTTATGTCCTTTGTTTTGTATGTACCTAAAGAATCTGGAAAAGGGGCTGAAGATTAGTGTGAGAAATTGTATGATATTCTTTAGGTTACAAAAATCTGAATCTGGCTCTCATCCATTTCAGAAGGATCTGTTGATTAAAATCACTTATGAAATTTGATAGAGAAAAGTGCAAAGTAATGCATTGGGAAGGGAAAAAACCAGCTCTGTCCTTACTCAGGGATGGGCTTTAAACTGGATGCTCTTAATCAGGAAGGTGTTTGAGGATCATCATGGGTAGGTTCTTTGAACAAGTCTCTTCAGCACTTGCATGTGGTCAAGGAGCCAGGTGAGTGTTGTTTGGAGAGAAAATGAGAACACACCAGGAAGCTGAATAAATACATGACACCTTTGCAAATTGAGTACTGTATACCTTTTTCTTTTTAAGAGTGTCTTCTAACATAATGTTGAAAAGTCATTCACTTGGAGTGTACTTAATATCTTGTACTTATATACTTGTCTTACAGCTTGAGTCATATAAGCTTGCTCTTGGATGGGTGATGGAGCATGGAAATATGAGATTTCATTTCTTATTTTTTTAACCAATTCGTGTCTTTAAAAAAAATCATGTTTCTTAAAATGTTTTGTTTGAGGTTGTATTATTCCTTGAATTTATTGCTATATGATGCAGTGTACTTCCTTCAGTAGCCCCTGAGAGCAAAAGTAATTGTATGTGGTTTTCCAGGCCAGAATGTGATTTGGTGTTGCACATTTTAATCCATGAAAGAAATACCAGTACCTCTATTTCTGCATAACTGGCCTGAGTATTTCTAGACTTAATTTTCAGTCATGAAAACAGATTCTCTGAGACTGTGAAGACCTAGATGCCCCAGATCTGGTTCTGGATAGTGATGACAAATTGGATGTGGTGGATTTGTGTAGTAGGATATATGCTGCAGTTTTTGTCTCTCGTTTTGATAGAAAAGTATATTATAGCAGGAGCAGCAGTAACTCAGAACAGAATTGTCCAGCAAGCCCCATGGAGTTCACTGCCCTTACCCTCCTGGAGTTCTAGATGAAAGCAGTGGATTAAAGAGTTGGTAGCTGGACATGTTAAGTCATATTTACCTGCCCAATTCCTGATTTGAGAAGAGCTGCCTCTTTCCTTCTTTGGTAGCACCAAGGAGGAGGTGTGTTGGCAGGCTTATAGGGTGTCCTGGATAATGTGACCACTTGGTCTGTTCTCACCTTTACCAAAGTCCCAGTGAATCTTCAGTGACTGTGTGTACCAGTCAGCCAGTACTAATTGAAAGATCTAAATATGAAATATTATTGGCAGTGAGAAGTCTGGCTTGTGCTAATACATCTTATTGATGGTCTTGCAGCAGTTTCTTCCTTTCAGCTAGGGAAAACTACCAAAATTGAAACTGATGCAAATAATCTCAGAGATGTAAAACTTGAGGCAAGAATGTGCACTTAAAATAATTTTAGGCATTGTTTAACACTGTCATCGTTTCACAGGTGGGTAAAGTTTCTAAAATCTCTAAATCCACTGTCAGCAGTGACGTAGGTAGATGTTCTCATTTTAGAAGGGACTGCCAAGCTAACTTGACTGACTTTGTTTTCAGCTCCTATTTTTTCCATGTAGTGAATCAGGGTCTATGTACAGGCTGCTCTGTTGGCAGAGCAGCGAGGGTGATGATCTCTTTTACGGATGTGTGAGCATCCGGCTGGGGGTTGTAATCTCTCTGCTGGTGAGATCCAGAAGACTACATCTGTCTGGGCTTCACATGGAAGTGTGAGGTTCCTGTGGTGACAGGCATTGCATCTGTACAATGAAAGGTGTGATTTTTAGGTTTTTGGTTTAATTAAATGTAAACCCTCATGAAGACATGGTTCTCTTAGTGTAGCAACTAGAGTAATTAAATTTGTCCATGTACAGCTTGTACATTGAGGAATTAGATACATGATCTGAAAGAACTCATGTTCTCATTCCAATTTCTGTCCATAGAACATACGAAAATTACCATGCAAATATTAACAAAACCTCATTTTCATTTACTTTAGGAGAAGTTTAAATGTTTCAGTTACTGATTGGACATTTTTATTTCCACTAGACTTTGTTATGGAAAATGTGTTACTGTTGTTTCCGAAATCTTGTCAAACCAAACATGCAAGCATTTGTAAAAGGATTCTAAACCATGCCAAAAGAACAAATTACTGTTTCTTTCCCACAGAAAAGACATTTGTTCTGTTACTTAACAGGTGTGTCTGGTAAGATGTGTTCATACTTATTAAGATGTTTAAAATGACTTCTCTGAAACTTCATACAGTAATTATTTTCCGAGAGAGAGTCCTAATAATGAACTTTAGCTCCTGCAGCATTTGGCATTGTCATCCTGAGAAATTATCCTTTTGCAGCCGTGGGAATGAGCAGTGTGTGTAATTGCCATTACATCACTTGCTGCTGATACACTGGCTCTCTTTTCACTTACGAGCATAAGCTGGCACTGCTCACTGGTAATGTTATTTTTGCAGAAGTATGAAATGAGGCTGCTCATGCCTTTGACAGCAAGAATGAAAGTTGGCTAATCAGATGGTGTTGATTAATTATCTTTGTTGTCTCTTCTGCTTTGTCAACATGAAATTTTATCTAAGAAAATGTCCTTTTCTACTCTGTATGTGTTTGTTTTGTTTGTTTGTTTTGTTTGAGGAGGGTAGACTCCATTGTAACACTCCGTTTTCCCACTGAAAGTGCTTGTCAGCTGAGCAGCACTGGCAGAATTGAAGTATGTTTATTACCGTGCTACCAAATGTCATGACTCTCTGGCTATTGTTTGCCTCTGTGACCTGCCTGAATTAGTTTGAAGGTGCAGGTCTCCTGAATAGACCAAACATGGTTGGTGATGTGTCTGACATGTAGTTTGGCTTTCTTACTTTAATAATTTATAGAACGATTTTCTTAGATATTGTCATTTGTGTAACTATTTTTTCTTGTTGTTGAAGGAATTTTGACAATTGAAATTGTGTGCACCTGAATGAAATCCAGATCTAGCTGCAAAAAATGAGAGCTTTCCCAGCTTAATAGAACTGGGCATTCACCGTTGCTTTCACTTGTCATGTAGAGATTGATTCTTTGGCTTACTGTAAATGTGTGTTTTCCTGTTTTTAGCATCAGTGGGTTGTCTGTTTGGAGTGTGACATATATTATAATTACTTGATTTGATTTTTGTCTCACCTGCATCACTACATTCCACAAGGCAGATCTTCCTGAAGATGTATTTGGACAAGTAGCAGAGAGATGAGCAGCTATAAGGTCTTTTAGAAGATTTTTCTGTAATTAGTAGCTTCAATTTTTCAAAAATATATCTTGAAAATACTGCTTCCCTGGAGGAAAAGTAGCCATTTAAATGAAATGAATACATTGATGAAGTGTTTCAGGTGTTTAATGTTTATGAGAATTATCCAACTGTAAAAATATAATGAGTAGTGTTTATTAGTAAGTACAGGTTAATGTAATAAGACAAAATTGATAAATCATTCCTATTTTTTTGATAAAGGTAAAGTATAGTGTGGTACATGAATATTCTGTTTGCGTGTAATATGTGTACAAATTACTTTTTCAGGAAGATACTTGGAAAATTCTACTTTTGGTCTCCTGGCTTTGGTGCAGCTTTACCTGCTTCTTACATGGCTATTCTCATTGAAAGGAAAAGCAGGTAAGATTTGTGTTTATGGATTCTCAGTTTAATACAGTAGTATTTCTTGTTTTGGTCGTTTGCTGATTGACGTTTGACAATTCAGTGGTTTTGCTTCAGAGTGCTGGAAATGTAGTTCATTTGAAATAGTGTCTTTTGCAACCTTAAATTTAAATCTAGAAAGCTACAGTGAAAACACACTTTACAAACATTCAGTTTCATGTTTGTGGTTTGTTTTTCTTGTTTAATGTGCAGTAGGGGTTGTTCAGGATTGCCTGATGAAGCTTGGTTGCTTAGGGCTTCCTAATACAAATGCAGGTTTGTTTTTGTTTGTGTTTTAAAATGTAATTTGAGCAATGTTTGCAATTAGTCACAGGGAAGGAGAATGCTAATGACAGTTGCTGATGAGTTGAGTTAACAATGTGACATTAGTTAAGATAGGGGAATTATAGGATGTTCTGGAGAAAACTCTGGATGAGCTGAAATAATTCAAATTAGGTGAAATTTAATGGTACAGAAAGCAAAGCCTTTCACTAAGGGAGAGGTGCTGATGTTCAGCTATCAATGGCAGGTTCAGTGATGCAGGGAAGAAAGCTTGGAGTAATCCAAGGGTGGCCCCAAGCTGCCGTTTGTAAAGAGACTATGAGATGATGGCAGGTGAAATCCTGGGTTGCAAGGTTTTATTGTTTGAAAGTCAACTTCTGTTGGTAGCTTGTATCAATAGTGAAAGTTATAATACTTTCTTAATTTAATGTGAAATAAGATGCTTTAGTCATCTAGTTAGTAGGTTTAATTGAAAGAGGAGAAGGTGACAGAAGGGTAATGTAAGGGGTTACGCTTTTAAAAAAGATGATGAAGGAGGTATTAGAGATGGTGTGAATACGCTTTTGATTTCTATGAATATCTGAACATTCCTTAAGCAGTCATTTAAAAATAATGGCAAATATGTATCATCATGTTGGTTACTCACTCTCAGGGCCCATTCCTGATCTTCAATAGGGGAGTAAGCAAATCCCATGCCAAATTTTACCTATGTCTAAGTTCAGTTCTTTTAAAAGCATGTATTAGCCATTGTTTTTGAAAATAGAAGATGTGTAAGAGATTCTGAAAATGTGGGAGCACTTCTAAATCACTTTCTTTAATGTAACTATAGAGAAAATAATTGTAATCAAGTTACCTAGTGTCCTCTCTAGGTGGCTCATTGTAATCTTACATCATTGTAATTCCAAAGAGCTTGGATACATTTTAGAGGAACTTTGTCTAGTTACTTAAACTCGAGCACCTGCCATTGTGATCAGAGTTTTAATTTGGAGTAAGAGCTAATGCAATTCTTTCTTTGATTACTGACAACACTGCCTTAACTTTCCCTACAGACTTGTTACAATGTGAGACTTTTCTCTGACAGTCTTCTAATATTCTGGATAACATTAAAGAAGACGCAATCAGGCTGGTTGTCAATCTGTGAACTTCTTGTAGCTTCCAGGGTATTTTTGAGTGAAGAGTTTAACTGCTGATGAGCCCAAACTGTACAAAATTTTTGTGTAACAGCAAAACAACTATGAGAAACTTGCAAAGCTATGCTTGTTAAGTGTAACAAAAAGAGTAGGCAAACAAATTTTATATCAAATGGGTGTTTCTAGATGTCTTAGTGGCAATGTATGAAAGCTCTAACATGTTAATAGGATCCTATTCAGCATCTGAAGTTTGAAAGAAATGGAAGTTGAAATAGAGGTATGTGGAAACGATAAAAGCAGATTGATACAGCATGTATGCAATGAATGATGCTGGGATACTTAATTCCTGGAGGGTTATTCCCCTTTCTGTCAGAATCCATAATGTGTGGCCTAAGTTATTTTGCCTAAAAATTCACATTATACTGGATCAGTTACAGGAGAGAAGGAAATGTTGCTGTTGCAGTATAATACGTGTATGAAAATGTGGGGTCATTGTTCTTAATGAAAAAAATTTTTAAAGGTTGTCAAAAGGTATTTGAAAGTTAAGGGTTGTTTTAAAATATGAAGTCATTTGGTATGTTCTTAGATGGCAACTATGTATAATGTGCAGAATGCTGCTGCTGGCAATGAAATACAACTTTCCGATTTCACATCTGTTTGCCTGTTAGCTTCTGTTACAGGCAAAATCAAATTTTAATAGACTCAGAGTCCCTTAGGAAACTGAAATTTGACATGGAAACACAGGGGCATTTTCAGTTATCTGCTGAGTAGCTTAGAACAAATTGTAGTGAAAAATCAGGGAGGTGGGAAAAAGTCCTGATTTGAGTTCATAAACATATCTCTAGCCCTTCAAATTGCTACTAGCAGCTGGCAGCAACATTGAACTTAATCACTTAATCTCTTCCCAAGTGGATACCCTATTTTAAGTACCTCACTGGCATTTGCTTGTACAGCATCCCTGTCAGTCCTGAACTTGGGAACAGCAGGCTTGTAAATCAGATATTCTTCCAAGTGTTGCTGTTCATGTGTGCCAGCCTCGTACTTTGTAATTCTTACAGAAGAATGGGAAAAAGAGATGGCTATCTTGGCTAGGCTCATTGTAATCCTGAGGAGGAACGTGTTTTCTAATGTGTTACAGAACTAGTTTGATTGTAGTTTCTATCTGTGTAATATGCAATTACAAATTTGCATGACACTGGCAGTGAGGAGTGGAGGGGACATTGCATAGGAACTTCAAACAGACTCAGGAAGTGATCTGCACTGTATTATGCTCCTGCAGTTCTATAAAGATATAAATGGCACATTAATATGTCCAAATGTATCCTATTTGGTGACTATAAAATGTGGTCGTCGTGTCTATGAAAACTAATTTAATAGGATCTGTGGAGAAGGCCAAGGAATAAAAACACTTCTTAACTTTTTTGTATATGTATCCATAAATGTTCTTTGAGATTATCAGAAGAGAATTGGTCACATTACTATGATTAAGTAATGTTTTGATAAAAATTATTTCTTAGATAAGAACTGGATGTAGCTACATAAACATGGAGATTATGAATCTGCATATTGCAAACACATATTCTATGCCTTTCTGTCCCTTACTCCAGTGGAAGGAACTCAGAATTTTTTCCTTTTTCTGGTGCTCTCAAGCATTGTGGATTGCCTATTAGGATTAGGAAGAAGCATCTTTACTGGGTTTGATTTGTTTTGAGTAATTGTCAATATTTTAGTTACTCTGTATGTCCTGATAACTATGGCTATATAATAATAAGCAAGCTTCTAATGGGTGCACTTACACGGTTAGATTTAAAAGAATATAATCATCTTTGCAGTTTCACCTTTTTGACATCTTCTATAAAAGAGAAATATGAAGTAGTTTTGTCACAGAATTAAGTTTTGTAGTGTTAGACATTAAAAGTTGAGTTAACATCTCCTCAAAAATAGAGATATGACTCAGTTCCATTAATTTCATTGAACTTCCTTAGCAGATCATTGCATTCTTTTTATTAACCTTTGTATGGAGTTGTTTAGCCATACAATCCTTGTTAATGCCTACAGGTGTTGTTTCCAACTCTTGATAAGAAGCAATTTTATTTATAATTTTGAAAAGAGAATATTTTTCTTACACCTTTTGGCTTCTGTTTGTAATTTCAAGTTACAGTCTCCTGTTATTTCTGTCAATATCTTATCACCAGGAATTGAACATATAGTAAGGAGGAGAAATGTGGCTTGGACTGAAGAACAGGGCACTGCCTAGTTTTAGGAGTACCAGGACTGTTAGAAAGCAAGGAAGTAACTGAATATACTTGTTAAAATTGTTGTGAATCAAGCTGTTGAAATGTGATTTGAGACTTGGCTGAAGGCAGCCTGTTACTGGAAATCTGATTAGATCAGTTGTACCTTGCTGACTTCTAAGACAAAGAAGTCTCATAGCTCGGTGGACAGCCTGTGTTTAAGACTTCTGTGATTACTTTCTAGGAAAAGAATTACGTTCTCTTAAGTGTTTTGTAAATGTGCTCATGTTTCAAAACCATTTAAGCTGTGTGTTGCTAATATCTAAATGGCAAAGTTTGTTTTATTGGTCTCTTGCCCAAGAAATGATGTATTAATGAATTTGAAGAACTATAAAGCTTTAAGGGGGGACACAATTCCAGTTTTAATTAAATTAATTGTCTTGTTGCCTGGATTTTTTTTTTTCCCCCTGCCTTTTGAAACTAATTAAGCCAGAGAGAGTTTAACTACAGCCACCTAAAATTTCTGTGGCAGCTCTGAAGGGACACTTCTGGGGTTGCTCCCTGCCCCCCCTTAGGCTGCATTAATGTTTACGTACTGGCTGTTAACATTATAGTGGCGCCTGTCTCGTCGCTACAGTTAAGACTCTGTCACTGATGGTATTATAAAACTTGAGATTTAGGGCTTTTATAATTTGGTTGTAAAACCTTGCTCTGGGCAGCTATTTGCAATATGTTTTTAGTTGAAAACTTTGAGTGTTTTTCATAAAAAAAATTCAGCGTACTGGACTCTTAGAAAAATATTTAAAGCACATGCATTTAAAAAGTGAAACAGTGCAACAGTGCATGTTATAGGGAACATCTATATATTTACACATTTATTTAGTGTTCTTGGAAACAAAAGTTTTACTATGCATTGCTTAGAAAAGTGACAGAAACATTTGTGTAAGAACAATGTGGAATTATTAGACTGTGTATTTGTTCTGATGAAATACTCAATGCTGTTAGGGTTATTTGTTTGCTATAATTGCCATTAGTCTAAACACATTATAAAGAATGAATATGGCAGCACAGTAATGGTAAAAGTACATGCTGTAAAGAAATAGATCAGTTTTGTAAGTTTGTCCATTCAAATACAAATTCGTTGATATATATTTATGCAGTATAATGTATTTGGACTTGAGGTTACAATTTCCTTTCTCAAAAATGTTTTATGGTCATTCAGTTTGACACTGTATTTTAGGGAAACAGATAAATCACTAGTATGGTGCGGTCACTAATCAAAACAAGGAAACAAACTCTCTTAACACAGCAAGTGTTTTTGCAAGTTTTAGTTGTACTTGCTACAGGTAAGAAATTGAGAAAGCAAGCAAGCTACATGGATGATTTTTTGCATATTTTTTGTGTTGTAGTGAAAAAAAGTTCTCAAGCTTGAATCACTGACATGAGTATTTTGTGGTGTAATCCAGTAAGGAGAGCTATCAGGGAAACAAATTATTTTGGAGTTGTATTCCTCTAGAGTGATTATTGCTGTGAAATACAGAGCCAGGCTGTAGAAGTTATTGGGAAAGCCTTTTGTTTCTAAACCAAACTATGTTAAATTCCATTGTACTTCAGCAACTGCCTTGGTGAGAGCCAGCATTTGAGGGATTTGTGTTTTCATAGTAACAGTGCATAAACATTTGAACATGCTTTGCTGCATGCTTTGAGGGCTGCTACTGTGGTGTAGTTAAAGAATCATCTCATAAAATGTTTTGGGTTGGAGGGGACCTTAATGATCATCTAGTTCCAACACCCCTGCCTTGGGCAGGGACACCTTCCACAAAAACAGATTGTTTTAACAGTTATCAGAAGACGGGAAACTGATCATTCAAGGTTGCCTTGAGTGCAGGAATCAATCTGGATGATGCTGTGATGGTGGCAATACTGTAAATGGCAGGTAGCTCAATATGAGGAGCTCTCCAGGAGCATTTTTCATTGAAAAACCCAGCATAGACTGGTATTTTGAAGGATTTTTGAAGGATTGATGGGCTCTCTAAGATATATTCCTGGTAGTCATAGCTTTGTTGATATATTCAGAGAGTTTTCTGTTTGTCATTTATTATTATTGCATCATGTATTAATCCTAGAAAAAGTTCCTGGAGGTTTTTTAACTGTTCAGCTAATTTCAATATCAATAAAGTCAGTTTTTAAGAACCATCTTTTCTAAGCATAGGAACAGGCAATTCCCGTGTGTTGTAAGTCAAGCAAGTGGGCCAGAAGATCAGTTTGGCTGAACAGCAAACTCCTCCTGGAGCTCAAGAGGAAAAAGAAACTGATCTCTGAAAGCAAAGTCAGGCATGACAGGAAGAGTACAGGGCTGTGGGGTTTCCATATGCAGGGAGAAGGTTTGAAAGGCCAAAAACTGCTGAAATTTGTCAGTGCTGTATCTGACAACAGGGAAGGGCTTTTTTAAGTACGTTAATAACAAGGGGAAGTCTAAAGAAAACGCACTGATACTTGTTGAAGATGGTCACCTGTCTAACGGATGTAGAAAGAACAGAGGCATTCAGTGCTGTTTTTGCTTCCATCTTTAATAGCACTGATAGGCCTTGGGCTGCTTAATTCTTTGATTTGGAGGACCATGTGTCAGGACAGTGACTTTCCATTTGCAGACACTGAAATCGTAAGGAACCAGCTGTATCAGCTGGATGTTCACAAGTCCGAGGGACCTGATGGGATTCATGCCAGAGTGTGAGGGAGCTGCAGCAGGACCCCTCTCAACATTACTTCAATGTACTGGAAGGGTCTGAAGGAAGACCCTGTAAACTACAGACCTATTGGTCTAACCTCAGTTCCTGAAAAAATTTGGAAGGTTATTCTGGGTACTATTGAAAGGCATTTAAAGGAACAACATGATCACCAGGCACAGTTAATATGGATTCACAAAGAGAAAGTCCTGTTTAACTTACTGGATGTCCTTCTGTGACCAGATTACCCACCGAGTGGATAAAGGGAAGGCTGTCATTTAAATTGTAGCCATATTGTGAAGCTGTCCTGTGTGAAGGAGAAGGATGTCCTCTGTGAGTCATAAAAACATGCTGTGTTACTGGCAAGGTATAAACTGTCTGCTCGATGTGTGAAAGTAGCTGCAGAGTAAAATTTGCTTCATTTAAATGAAGTGTGGAAACCATTTGGTTTATTATGTGAGAAAGATCTTGTCTCCCATACGGTGTTCTTAATGATTCCTATAGTAAGTCTGTCCTTCATCCCTGCTCTTTACTCCTCGTGATCTGTGTATGCATCTAAGATGTAGGTATCGTATACTTCTGGATGCCTTTGTAAAAGAAGTGTTTGCAGTCAACACTTGGACTTTCCTAACTATCTGAAATGTGTTTCTATTTCATGCCAGTCATTTCTTTCCAATCAGCTGAGTGATTTACCAATCCGTGTCTGAGTTAGTGTAGATAACTGTCTAAAGCTAGATTTCATCCACTTGAGATGGCAAAAGTGGCAAGGTGAACTCTGTAGTTGTGAACAGGACAAGAAAGCTTATTGGGAATCAATGATTACAGTTGCAAACACTTGTAGTCAGTCAGTCCAGGTTATAAACTAATTTGGATTCTGAAAAACTCTACTATATCTGCATAAGTATTCAGCAACCAAGTTGAAGAAATTTTCAGGCTGCAGCATTTGAATGTTGGAACAATTTGGTTCAGCTTTCTTGTGTGGTCCTTGAAATCTTGCACGAGATGAAGAGCAGGAGAGGAGCTATAGCTTTATAGCTGACAATCCGTTTTCTGGGATAACACAGCAGGCAGAGTAAGAATATTGGAAGATCCTATGTGAAATATATACCTGTGGTTCTGGAGATGTTGGAGAATGTATTGCGGTGTCTGTGTGAGTCTGCAGAGGCTGGGTTTATTTTCTCTTTGTATTGGTAGAGTCAGGGCTGAGATCGATCATGCAGGACTATTTGGTTGCAATTGCTCAGGGCTCTCCAGATTTCTGAGTTTCAGTAGGATTTACGAGCTTAGGTACAGAGCAGCCATGTGGCTGCTTTGTGAAGGGTAATGTGAAGATGTCTCAGGCAGCACCCAGAAAACTCTGGCCTACTCTATCAGTACATGTGGGGCCAGCCTGGATGAACACAGGGCAGTGCTAAGGTCAAGTAGCAAGCTCTGATAGATCCCAGGTGACTGTGCAGATTCCTTCTTTTCTTCCTGGGTGCTTCCTTGAATAACTCAGACTGGAGTATAGTTAAAGTTTAATTTTTAAAAATAATCTTAAGGACCACTTTTGGCAAGTCTGTTTCTGAAATGTTAATTTTGTAGGCTGAAAACTTAAATAAAAATGATTTAGTCATCTGCATAGTAATGTAATTTTGTATTCTGTTTTTCATCATTAACCATAAAAATCCCACCAAAACCCCTTGTAAAGCTCACAGTCCTGTTGAAATTCTGACAGATAAAATGTTAGAATTTGGATTGTACTGAACATTGGACTGTTCTGTGAGTCTGACTGGGATTCAAATGGCACAAACAGTGGATTAATTACTCTGTTCTGTCTGCTCAGCTCTAGCATCCAGGACACACTCATTTGGACTTCCTTGGCTTAAGCAAACACTTAATACATCTTCTGTGTCTGAATGCTTGCATGTAACATGCAGCTCCCAGAGGGGAAATAATAAATTCTCTGCTAGTATAGAATAAACTTCAGATGCTTTTTAGGTAAGCTGGCTATAGTGCTGACATTTACCTGGCGAGATAACTTCCATACCTAGCATGCCTCTGGTGCAATGGCTGAAAGTATTGGAACTTTTCAGTGCTCTGTTCCTCAGGTCTGCTTGTAGGATATTGTTTTTAGATAGTACAGATGAGAGCAGCTTAAGTATTTGTTTCTGTGCAAGCCACACCTATAAACCTAAACTCTTTATATGAATTGACTCTTTTCTGTAGCTCATTGTTCCCAAGGAACTAACATTGTTGTTAGCTCCTGCAGCAGGAAAAGTGTGAAGGTAGAGGCTTAGAATGGTAATGATTTGCTATATTTAATCACGCAGTTTTTCTGTGGCAAAGATTACAGCAGTATACTTAGGTCAAAAGTCTTAGTTCCCCTTCCTGCCCTCTCCCCTCCACATCCTGGGACAGAAAATGGCATGTTTTTATTTCCTTTGGTAAGGAAATAAAACACTGTGTATCATAGTGTTTCTTGTAATCTGATGACCTCCACTCTAGATTGAAACTTTTTTGATAGAGTAAGTGTATGCCATTAAAGCCTTCTCCTAAAGACAGTGTAAGAAGCAGGAACAACAGTGTCCATGGCATTAAAGACAAGCATAAAACAGGTCTGATGATTTTGGGCCAGTACCTGTCATTACAATCCAGACTGCTCCAGCTTTGGTGAAAGACTGAGACAATATGGACTGTCTGGTAGTACAGCATTTTGTCTATGTGAAGGAATTTATATGGGCTCCATCTTAGTGTTTCAGTGATACATTTTTCCTTTTAAGCTTTTCAGTGTCTGTTATTCATTCCTTGTGAGCAATGGACTGAGGAACTAGCAAAAGTGTTTTAATATCGACTGTTGAGCTTAATGTCAGAAAATGATAGGTTCAAACTGGACTTGGCAATGGCTTATTTCTGCCTTTGGTAGGTGAAATGTCTCACATTAATGTCTGTCTGTAGTATCTGGCGCAGTTCATCATCCAGTACTGATGTCCTGCCAGAAACTGGCTTCTCAGTCAATAGGGATGTGTTGAAATGACTCTGTCAAACTTTTTATATGGCTTGCCTGCCTTCCTAGAGAAGGTTTGTATTGATTTCTGGTACTGCTGTTCCTTGGGACCCCTTGTGGGATCCCCATTACAGATGTAGGCACACTCTTAAGGTAGTCTTCTGTGTGATTAAATTAATAGTTCCTAACTGGATTTAAAGCCTGTTTTTAATATGACTTAATAGGCTGTCATTAGAGGTCTGGGGGGGGGAGGGAAGAGCCAATGTCACTGTGTGTTGACAACACTACTTCCCCTGGAAGTGTTAGTCTGCTGTTCTGAATACAGGGGCATTTAGAAGTTAGTCACACCATGTGAAAAGCTGCAGTAGTTTTCTGTTTGAGTTGGATTGATTTATTAAATTAGCCCTATTTTGCATATTTCTTCAGGTGCTTTGTAAACAGTGTAATCCAATCACAAATTTAATCATTAGAAGATTATGAATCTAAAGAGAAAATTAGCTCTAAACATGCAAACACTACAATAGCTGCTAGTGTGACAGACTAGAAAAAGAGTAGCAGGCTGCTTAAGCCTTTTGAAATAGATGAAATAACTGATGATTTGAGTAGCTTATCAAAAAACTTGTGTTGTGGAATGGGCTGTCTCAGACTGGTCACAGAATATGAATTGGAGGCTTCTTGGGAAGCCTCTGGAGTTGCTTCTTGCTGAGCTGCTGTGAGCTGGGTTTGGGATGTGCAGATAGGGTGTGGTTGAAGGGCTCTTAACTTGAGAAGGGCTGGAGGGTAGAGGTTGAGGAGAACAGGTCAAAGATTGGATGAATTTCCACTGGTGTTGGGACAGCTCCAAGCTGTCAACTGAAGTAGTGACCTTATAGGACAATTTTTTTCTTCTTCCTGTCCTTCTCACTCTCAAAATACACTGAGTACATGTCCAAGGCCAGCGAATATTGCACATATTTTCAACTCTGAATTTTTTCCATGCCCTGTCCTGCTCTTGCTAATTTTTATTAACCATTCTGCTGTCCATAATGTCCTATTTTGCTGTGGAGTGGTAGTGATTGCCAACAAAATACATTGAAACAATGACCTGCTGCAGCTGCTGCTGAGAATCTCCAAAGCAGTTTTGCTCAAAAAGAGAGTATTTGCTTTCATGCCCTACGCTTTTACACCTTCCAGACAGAGTGACCAAGCAGCCCATGCCCAGAAAGAACTGAGTGTTTTCTTTGTGATTGACTGAGCTGATTAAAAACAATTCTGTGTTACTATCAACAGTCCAAAGAAATTGTTATTTGGGGCCTTACTTAACACTGGATAGGCCTTGTGTACCAAGAACGTGAATAATTTAAAAAATCCCTGGAAATATTTCATTTCTTTTCCTGAGGTTTGATTAATTTGTTTTTCTTCTGTTATCTCCCAGTCAGTCATTCTATAAAGTAATAAACTTTTTGGAATCTTTGTATCTCTCCACGGAATCTTGTGAGGTTAAATCACACTTTAATTAAGAGGTTTTTTCCCCTCTGTAGGTCAGCATTTGTTTTGCTGTGTAAATACCATAGAGAAACTGGGAGAGAAGGAAGAAGGAGGGAGGTGAAAGAAAATCTGTATAAAATAGGGTATAAAGCAGTTTAAAAAAATTAAACTGTAGATGTTATCTTGTGTTGCACTAGCTGGAAACTCTGTAAGAATTATTGCTACTAATTTACTGGAATGTATTACTGTAGATATATTTTCTTTTTGGCTTCTCTCCCTTTCCAGTTTTCTCATACCCTTTCCTTGGCATGTGTTCAAATCATAGAACATGTTGAGTTTATTTTATTTCCTTTTAAGAACAACAAATTCTGAGTATTTGCATAATATCATTTTGCTTAACATGTAGTGTGCTTCAAGCAAGGATTACTGATTTGCAGTTTTGAGCAATTTCAATTTCCCCAGCCTGCAAAGAGTCCATTTCCTACTTTATCCAAAATTGTGAAATAGGAAATTCTTTAAAAAAGCAAGGGGTATGAGTCCTTAAGCTGTATATTTTTGAGACAAAGTTCTGAACATTATCTTTGTGTGAAAGACTTGCTACTGGTCTTTAAGCTAAAAAGTTACCATGTTTTTTTTTATAAACTTACTGCTTAGGTCTGTTTTCATAATTTTCAGCATTATTTTGAAAGCTTGTCTGTTCCTGCTGATTTTAAGTGAACTTTTGCACCAGGACTTTGCTGCTGACCTCCAGCTGTCAGTAGGAAATTGGTGGGTGTGAGAGATTAAAGATACCCTAAACATAATCTGTAGTGCTTGTGTTATTACAGGGATGCAATCACAACTCCACATCTCTACTTGGTTTGCTTGTGGTGTCAAGCTGCTGTAAAGCAGAAAAAACCTGCCTCTTAGCTCTTCATTTTAACCTCTTTTATTTCAGGGGAGACCTGTGATTTGTGTGTTTGATTTAATTCTGCAGGTTATGAAGTGTTGTGTTTTACAGTGGAGGGGAGGGGTTGAAGCTGAAGGGAGGAATTCTTCCTGTTTTTGCAGACCGTGAGTCCTGTCTTGGGAGCCATTACAAACTATTATGTTAGCTTCTTAGTTTATGTTCAGAAATTAAATCTGGAATTAACTCTTTTAAATTCTTTCTTTTTCTTATTTTCCTTTTTTAGATTTAAAAAAGGACAGATGTTCTCAAGTTTTGCTATTTACTAAAATAAATATATATATTTTTATATATGACAGATACATAGATATGAAAATAGTTGTTACTAAAAATTACTGTTTTGCTGTAACAAGTGAGTACGTTTTGTGCTCTTTACCTTTTTTTTAACATTCCACCCATATATGGCTTTGGATCCAGTGATTCCTATGAAAGTAGTTTTATTTGTGATTTCTTAGAGTTGTAAAGAATAAAACAAAAAAAAAACCCAGTTAAAATACAGTTGTAAGTGTCAGAATATGCAGCAGATTCAGTGAACAGTGGCAAACATATAAAATTCAAACTTGATTTTGTAGGAAACGACACAAATTTATAAAAAAACCCTTTTGTCAAAGTCGTGTAGTTCAGATATTGTATAGGTCACGAGGAAAGGTGAGTTTGACTTGTTTAATTCTAGTACTATTCTTGGGTCAAGTCTTGTTGGTTTGACAATACTAAGAATTTTTGGCAAAGCAGATAGCAGAAACTAGAAGTTTTGGACTGGGGATGAAGTTAGAAAGCTTTATAGCAAAGCCAAAACTGCTCTTGTCCTAGCAGTGGTTGGATATTTTTATGTGTGTGTTTGCCCCCCAGCTATTTAAATTTATTACATATGTGGAGAAACATAGCCCATCAATTAAATGCTTAATCAGAGAACCTGTTCTCTTAATTGCATGCATAAAGATTTTTAACATGCTGCTTTATCCATCTTCAGGCACTGTCTGTGCCCTGTGCTGCTGACTGCTGCTGCATGCTGGCTCAAGGGACCGGTCACCGGGCACAGGGCCTGGGTGTACCTGCCCCACTGTGTCCCTCACCCTGGGGGGTGAATTTAGGGACTCACAGCTCACACCTTGGGCTGTTCTCACTGAAGGAGGTGCCTGTTCAGTCAATTTATGTCGATTTTGTACACAGTGGTATTCCTCTTGCTGTAATTATTTCCTGTTATTTCTGACTTGGTAACTTATTTCCCCTCTAGTTCTGAGCAAGAAAAAAAAGTACTCATAAAAAAACACAATACTGGTAAAAAAGTGCAATTATAGTAGTTCAAGTAAGTTTAATTAATTGCAGTGAACGTTTAGATTTCAGGATGTCTACTCGGAAAGGCTTGTGGTTTAACTGAAACAAGGCAATAGAGAAAACAATTCTTTAAATTTTGTATCACCAAAAAAAGTTTGTGATGAGGAAATTCTGGGAGCTGGAGGGATGCTATTAGACACAAAAGATGGCCAGGGCAAGGGAAAATGTATGAAAGAAATAAATATTCAGGAGGAGGATTGAATATTGAGAAAGACACAGCTTAAAAATGACAGGTCCTACCTCTCTTCTGTGGCTGTTTAGAGAACAGGAAGGTTTTTGCTTGCTGTTGGAAATTTTCTTTGAGGACTACTGTGGTTGCAATAATTAATTAATGGTAAAGTTTCCATGAGGATAAGCATGTTCTAAGGAGTCATCCCACCTTCAGGCAAGGTTGGTTTTTTTTTTTTTTTTTTTTTTTTTTTTTTTTTTGTGTTTTGGTTGGTTTGTTTGTTTGTTT
>VZRZ01015300.1:0-148540 GCA_013398175.1 Climacteris rufus | reverse complement strand
TTTTTTTTTAGCTTTGCAACAACTCCGTATTTAAGGAAAACCATAAATACATTGAAGTAAAACCATAAGTGAGAGAGAACTGGCAGTGAGTTTTGTAGGAAAAAACAATCTTGGTATTTAAAGATTGGTATTTTGCATGATTTGCTATTATATGAAGGAAAAACTTATGCTGCTTTTGAAAATAAAGTTATTCTTTGAATTTTATAGCACATCAAGCCAAGTAAGAAAACATTCTTCAACGAAGTGTTCCACAAACAATTTGTTGGCATGCAGATTTGGACAGTTGCTGCTTCTATTGGCATGAATAGGATTTTTACTCACGTGTCAGGGAAAGTGGACTTTGGCCTCAATCAAATATGTTTTCCAGAGTTTACAGCACTTACATGAAAATATAAATACCTTGCTTACAGGCAAATACATTCAAAATCTGAGAGGCAGTTAGTGATTTCTTTGACTTCAAAATACTTTTGCTTCAACAAAGAATAGGAGAACTTTAATCTGTTGGGTTTTTTCCTGTATTTTCATTTGAAGCCCTGAAGATGAGTTCTGAAAAACTGAGATAGTTTCAGTAAAGAGCTATAAGTATAGTTAAAAATTTAGGGAACATACTGGAAAAACTGAAGGAGTTCAGTTCTTGTTTAAGAAATAGTATGTGGGTGACTTGGTTCGAGTCTGTAGTGTTACAGGGGAGGTAAAGATGTAACTTTTCAGAGACCAGACCAATTCTTTCCTAAAGTAGGATGCAAACTGTAAAGATAAGTACCTGTAGAACAGTAGATCAGTGATTGTGAAATCCTTAAAAGACAAACTGGATCTTTTAAAAAAGTGCCTAATTCATTGAAGAAGAGTTTGTGTTGTGTATTAGTTAGCAAGACAGATTATTTATCACTGTAATCTCTTTTGATTTTATTATCTGTGAAAAAATTATATGTTGCTTTCCACCTTTTTTTCTGTAGAATAATAGAATTGTTCACATAAGCCTTGGGAATTCTGCTAGTGCAGCTTCCCACTTGGAACAGGGCTGGCACCGAATTCAATCCAGTTTGCTTAGGGTTTTGTCTGGTCAGCCTCACAAACCTCTGAGAACAGAGGTCCAACAGCCCCTCTGAGTCCCTGTTCCAATGCTTGCCTGTCTTGCTGGAGAAAATGATGTTTCCTTGGGTCAGGTCAAAACCTCCCCAGCTGTGCTCCTGGTGCTCCCTGATCAATGCCTGTCTTGTATTGGGGACCGCAGCCGGGCATGGGACTCTGGTGGAGTGAGTGCCAAGTAAATGGGATTAATCATTTCCCTTGGCCTCCTACCTAAACTTCTGGTAATACAGACCAGTACACTGCCAGGTTTCCTTGTTATTTATATCCTGTAGCTTTTTGGGTTTTTAGCAGTTATTTTAGACTCTTTCCTCTGGGCAGTGCAAGAACAAAAATATGTGGCTCTCTGTTGAGGTTTATAGGCCATAGTTTAAGAGCTATTGCTGTTAGAATTTGGTCGGAACCTTACCAAGTTGTTCAAAAAGCAAATTTTATCGAATGAAACTTTTCTTTGAGGAAGTTATAAATGAACAAGAGAATTATCTTCTGGAAGCCTGTGGTGTGTTGTAATTTAAATGTTAACAGTGGAATCTGCAAGATGGGAGTTATTCAGCCATAGATAATGTGACCTGCGCTGAATAACTAAACTCTGAGACCTTGGCTCCTCAGTTCTCTAGCAAGGATGCAAGAAAATTCATTTTAAAGTGTGAACTAGGAAGAAAAAGGAAAAGAAAAAATGTGAAAAGTATACCAAACACTACTGCTCTTTGATATTTGAATTGAAGGGCAATTAAAACATGATTACTTTTATGCAAGCCTCCTTTTTGGAGGTTTCCAAGGAAACCTGTCTTCTTAAGACTTTTTCAGCAAAGTTTTTCTTTGGTTCTTTAGTTTAACATAAAAAACTTGCAGGACAGACCTTGGTCTGCTGCTCATGAGTTTTGGGTTACCGTTAGCTCATGTTTTTTCATCCTGAGTTAAAGATCACAGATGTCATTAGAAACAGAGCTGGGTGTGGGAGATGCTGTCAATTGAAGAGGTGACTGGGAGGCAGTGGGAAGCCACAGTGGAGATCTTTATGCAAGTGGCCTGTGAAGGAAAATGGCCTAAGACAGAAACCATGACGGAGGAGTGGGCAGTAAGAATGTGTGTGTGTCTGCTTGGGCTTTCCTGGAGTGACCTAGCCAGGCCATCACTGCTGTAGCCACCTGCTGATGTTGGTGTTCCTGAGATTAGCATTCAGCACTGGTTCATGGACTTTAGGAGTGAAATGTAAACTGTTTATTAGTAACTTTAAACCTCCCCAAAGCATGTGGTTAGACATGGCTGACTAATTATTTTTATTGTTTAATCATTTCCTGCTCTTCTAATGCCATTTTCCAATTATATTCTCCTCTTATTTACCAGCTGCAGTTTTAATACAGTTCTTGCGTTGTACCAGTGACCCTTTTACTTGGCCTACCTCCATCTTTCTGTCCTGTTTTCTGTCAGCTGTCATTGCTACAAAATAGTGCAACATTTTCTGAACTTCCAACTGCTTTTTAACAGTGGAGTTCAGGTTTGGGTTAGGCTTGTTGGATCACATTTGCACAGGGCCAGGAATAGTGCTCCCTCCCCCTCCCCTTTTTTTTCCCTTTCCCTGGAAACATGGGGCTATTTATTTTTAAAACAGTCACAGAATTAATTTGGAGGAAGAAAACTCTTTCTGCTCGGAGTTAGCCAGGGCCCCACAGTCAGGGTTATTGCAGGCAGTTGGGGATGGCGTCATCTAGCAACGTGCTGTATTTTCAGTTCTGGAAGTTACTTCCTTGCGCAAATTTATTGTCTGCACGTTTTCCCTCCTCCCAACACCTACTGCTCATATTGGTCTTGCTGCAGCTGCGCTGCAGCTTCTGATTTCTTTCCTTCCTCTTCTCTAGCCCTTTTCCTTTCTTTGTCTTTGTGGTTGGTGAGTTGCATTTTACGCGCAAAGGGACTACAATAGAAACTAAAACCCATTTAATTCTTAGTTTGTTAATGTTTAAAAAAAAATTAAATAAATTTCAGTGGGAGGCTAATGACCCTGCTTCCATGACAGAGACTACAGGAGAGAATCTGCTGAGTAAATTATGTGCACATACAATGATCATCCTGTGTTTTGTGCACAGTTTTGTGCACACTGTATGTAATACAATTGAATACACAGAGTATGCTCTGAAAGCTGCATCTGTCACTCAATAGCTGGTGGAGGTTTCTTGCACGTGTTACTGCAGGATGTTATTGAAGTTCTGATGTTTTCCAGAATACTCAAAACTCTATTGAGTTACCAGGTTAGCTCTCATGAGTAAGTTTATTTCTGTGTTTCCAAATAGCTGAGTGTTTGGATATTTATAATAAATTTTTAATTCTATTACAGGTATAAGAAAATAATCTAAGGAACGTGAAATATCCAGTATATTTTCTTGAGAACAAAATAAAATTTACAGTACACAGAACTGTATTGGCTGGCAATTGGGTAATCAGGAGGAGTGGGGCACCAATATTCTTTTATCACTTGAGCTAGTCAGCTGAAAGACTAGGTGAATGTTTGCAGGCCAGCTTCAGAGTTGAATTCATCTATTACATCAGGTGAATGTTTACCCCTTCCTGATCAGAAATGTTGTATGGTGTTTTGATGCTTTATTGCAAGCTGTAGGGACTGTTTTGCTTAAATATTCACAGATCATATTCCCTATCTTTTGTCTTCTTGTTTCTTGTGTGCCTTATCCTCACCAAATCTTTAGATTCAGGCTTTTTTTCCTATGTTTCCATGCTACGGTCTCATTTCTAACATCTGACACAGCATGATACTGGGTAGAGAAGGTATACAGAGAGCAGATTCTGTAATTCTGCTTTTTTAAAAGAAAACAACCACAAAACAAACTGATTTTGCTAGTTAAAGTTTTAAACTTAAGCCAAATTTGAATCTTCTCTGTGAGTAGACAACAACTTGTGGAAGTCAGGATGCTGCATCATTGCTTCCCCCAAATTCAGTGTGATGTGGAAGCACTAAAGTTTTTAAGTGGAATATATTACAGTAGCTTAGATAGCTGCTGTGAAGAATCTTGATTGGGATGCGTAACTTGGCAAAGTATAGACATGTAAACCTGGGGGTTAGAAAATACTAAATAAACTTCTTATCAGGTGAATAAAGCTTGGGAACTGTGCAATAGGGTTTTCTCTATTTCCTATCTGTGCTTTTGTTTTGTTCACTGCTTGACTGAACTGATAGCAAGATGCCTTCTGTTAACACACTGCTCTCTTAAGCACTCTATGAATGCTTGGAAACTTAAAATGTCAAGACAAAATGGAATGTACAAGTCTGGGTTAGATCTTCTGTTATATATTACCTTCTGTAGTAGCAAAAAAAATCCTAAATGTCATGAAGACAAATATGAGTTCAGGTTATAAACACATCCATATCAAGAAACTTAAATGGTTGAATATGTGGTGCGTTCACACAGATTTTCAAGTTTTGTGTGTGAGACCAGTGGGGACAGTAAGAAAAATCCTAAATACTACAAGGCTGATGGTAAACGCAAGAAGTTAAGAACATCAGTCCAGTAAGAAATACTGAAACTGAGTGTTCAGACCTTTGGCCGTAGTGCCTAAGCAAATGTTTGCAGAAGAGGAGGAATAATTGAGGGCAAAGCAAACCTACAGTGGTAATGTTTTCCACTTTCTCAAGGCCGATGGTGGCTTGTAACTGATATACAGAAAATAACTTTTATTTCATCTGGACCCTACAGTGCAGTTGGTTGCTGGAGTAGCTCACATCTACATAGTTGAGTTCAGTTTTGGTCTTGTGCTGCAGCAGAATCAGCAGAGGTATGAGAGCATGAGCCCAAGGTTATACTTTTTCTACAGAACAGTGTGAGTGTTGGACTGAGACACAAATATCTAAACATAGAAGATCCAAATATAGAAGGGGAAAAAAATTAGATGAAGGTTAGAAGAGAAGATGGTGGCCACTGTTCCAGGACACTGTCGGCACTGTGACTCTCAGCTGGCTTGAGCCAAGACTTGTGCATCGTTCGTCTCAGTAGAAAACTTTTCATGATATTGTAAGCAGAAGGGCTAAGGTGCCTCGAGTTACAGAGCAGTGATCACAAAACAGAAGCTAACGCAAGCATTTTGCTGTTAATTCACGATTTAACTTAGGCTTACCTCACTGTTTGTATGTGTACGTTATTGGCTCATGTGTAGGCTTGTTTTGTGATGAGTGCTGTGTGTAATTCAAGGTGCCTTGGCCCTCATGACAGCTTCAGGACTCATGTGGAGTAGCCAGTTACTATATATAACTTGGTTCTTGTAATTCCTCACTGCTTTGGATACTGTGCTATCAAGATACTATTTTTGGTTTTATGCTTATTTTTCTGTATGGTGGTAATGATTCATCATCCATCAATAGTCTGTTTTTTAAATGCTCTTCTTTAATAAAATATTCTTAATTATTAAAGTGCTTTTCTTCAGTCTTACAAAAAAATTTGAATCATTCACTAATTTTATCTTTTTTGTTTATAGGAGAGGTCTTCTCACAATCTACATGGCCAATCAAGTAAGTAGTCCTTTATTTCAAGAATAAAAACATGTAAGATCCGTTACAAATGTCTTGTTTGAAGTTGATGGATGCTCAGATTCATAGCCTTTTTAAAATTGTTGCAGGATTTTTCTGTAAGAATTATGCATTATTGGATAACTAGAACTACCTTAAGAGCAAATTTTGATCAAAGGTCTTTCAGAAGTAGCTGTAACGCAGAGGCTGAAATGTAGTTCATTGTATTATGTTCAAAATTCCATACATCCTATCCCCAAGAAGATGGGTCATTTTGTATTTCTCCTCCATAATAGAAAGGCATCTGGTACTTTAATGGTTATTATTTTGTAGATAAGAAATCCAACACCATATATTTCAGTTTTGTAATGAATAGTTTCTCACACTTGTATCAGCTGTTGTGCATGCAAACATTTTTACCACACGATTGTATCAATTTAGATTTTGTATCCTGTTTCTTATACTCTCATTCAAATAAATAACATTTCTCTAAATTATGCTTTGTGCATTAACTTTTTCCAAATATAAAATACTTCCGTTACTTAATCATACTCCTTTAGGAAAGATTTTATTTTGCCAAAGGAATTACGTAAAGGTTTTGTATCATTTGAGTTGCATAAAGACTCACAGAAACTACAAAAAAGAAGACAACTTAAGAATTGTGTTCAGACTACTGGAATGGTTTGCTGGGGCCTCAGAGTCATGCATGAGTGGAACTGTGATGGTGATGAAAAGATTAATGACTAAAAGAGGTGAGACAAAGGCAATAAATCATGGTACAGATTTGGGTGATAAAACTGATACGTTCTCTTCTGTCCTTGTGAAGTCATTGTTGATGACTTGTAGTTCTGAGTATTTTGTGGGAGCAGACCTTGTGGAGGGAGGTGATAGCGTAACCTGTGTTAGCAGGTAAATATCCTGGAAAGTCCCTTTGTGCATTTGCCAAATCCATTACACAGTTCGCTCTCCAATTCTGGTGTTTAATAATTTCTTTTTGGCAGAAATTGTTTCTTGGGTTGTTCTGCATTCATAGACTGTCTATCATTACAGATAAACTCATGAGGGGAACTTACAGACTTCAGAAAAGAATAAATTTTTGTTTTTCACTTCATTATTGTCACTTTATTATTATAAGATTTTAGCTCTTATAGCTTCTTGACTTGTATGTTTCATACCTTGTCCTTTAGGAGTCCTTTTCTTTATGAGGTTTTTAAACCTAGTTTGAAAAGATGACAAATCCTCTTCTAGAAATTTAATTAATTAGATGTTCAGACTCCTAGTAGTGCATGGGAACAAGGTTTGATTCCTTCAAAAAAGTCTTAACCTTGGAAGTTATCCTTGAATTCAGAAGAGCAACTGTGCAGAAATTCCTCATTCAGGAAACAGAGGTTATAAGAACAGCGATATTTAGTTGGACATGCCATCACTCCTTTGGAATGGACTTTGAAAGAGAAGGGGGCAAGAGGTGTGCTTAAATAACAGCCACTCCCGAGCATCCCAGTTCTGAGAAAGCTGTCATTGTGTTTGTGGCTCTCAGACTGCAATGCCACACAGTTCACCTGGTGTTGGATGGTGGTGTAAGGGAAAAGTCAAACCATGCAGTTACATTTTATGGATGCCTTTCAATGCAGTGGATATTCTCTGCAGAACAGTGGCTTATTTTAGTCACAAATCCTTGGTGAACCCAGGGCTGCCAGGATTTGCTCTGTAAACTGCCCGTGATCATGTTATACTTACCTTGTTAGCAAGCCCTGTAATCACAGTACATGTTTCCCTATTTGTGTTGCTTATCTTTGGCTTACAATTTTATATGCTTTGATAAGATTCACTTATAAATTTACTAAGCCTTTAAAACATTTATTTCTGCCATCTTTAGGTTGCAGCATGCCCCATTTTGAAAGCTGACACATTTTAATCATTAGTGATGGTGGATAGATTGTGAAATTGAAATTAGCCTGCATTTCTTGCATTCTGTAAAACTCGTGTCATGACCTGTTAAGATGTTAATGGAACCAAATGTATTCCTTTGTTTTGTTTCACGTTTTGCTGAACTGTGTTTTGCAGCCTGAGCAATAATAATTAAAACTTTTAGTGTGATTCTTCATGTGTGCCTTTCCCCAGTTAGGCAGGAGGTAAATGTAATTAGTGTTCTTTATTATAAATGATTGTTGTATTGTAAGTGTTGTGTATTATAAGGTTAATGTTGCTGCAGTGAATTTTTATAGTCAGATTAGGGCTTTTAAATCACAAAATTTTATTTCTATTGTCCTGTTGGCAGTATGTGACAATTTGTCCTCAGAGATGAATTTGCTTAGAGGAAAGGGGAAAGGTGTGTTAAATCTTTATGCGTGGCTGCTGTTTCTTATTTCAGTGAGTGAAGTGCAGTAGAACATGAAAGGCAGTGGGGTCTAAGGACTCTTGTTCTAAAGGTGACGTTTTTATTGTTTTTTTTTTTAATCTGGAACTACTAGAAACTTGTGAATGGAAACATGTGAATAAGTGTCGTGGCTCATTTTAAATAAATCTGTGGTTATAGATTTATGTGAACCTGAATTCCCCAGTTGCATTTCCTTGCTGCTTACATGATAAAACGACAGATTAAAAATAAGCTGTTTAGGCTATATGTGCTCTAAGGAAAAATAGAATAAAAATGTTTTTTCTGACTAGTTGCTGCTAAATTGAAGCTATACAAGAATGTACTTTAGGATTTGGATTTTCTTTTTTCTTTTTTTTTTTTTTTTATTAAGAACTAGAAATAAGCATAGGGCTGAAGCATCTGTAACTTGAATTTTGGTGTGAAGAGTCTGAAATCAACTTATGAGCTTCTCACTGAAAGTAATTTGAAGTTTTTAGAAGTCAGTTAGTATGCCTAAATCCTAATATTGTTGAATGTTTGGGTTTGAGACCTGAAGTATCTGTAATAGCCCAGAACAGAGTAGTGGTAATCAGTGCTGTGGACCACAGAGAAGCATGGAGCTTTCAAGTTCTATTTTGGATTGCATGTGTTAACGTCATGAAATTTCTAGGATCATAAGAGATGCACTGGTAGTGAACATATAAGATGATCCTTCATGGAAAATTTGAGATCAAAAGGAACCTCAAGATTCCAGCAAAAGGTGGAAAGTGAAATGTAATCTCTTTCAGTTATTTTTATCTGGAATGGTAGATGATATAAATGACTGTCCATGAAGAAGACCTATAGCTCTTACGTTTCCAAACAGTTAAGGCATACTTTGTTGTGAACAGCTCAACAGTTGAGTTGTTGCTTTTACATTGAAGAAACTGTATCTTTGGATTAGCGTTTGTTTTTACTTGTGTTGAAAACAGAACAAACAAAGGCTGCCTTCAGTATGCAAGATAGGAACAGACTAATGTGGACTGGGACTGATTTGATATAAAACTTTCTTGAGAAACAAAACTTTAGAGAAATTGCTATGTTGTCATTGAAATGCTACACCAGAGAGGCAAGTTATCCTAGCATGTGCTGAGCTACATGCTATGTTTGAAATTCAAACTGTGCATCACTACATCAAAGGCTTTATTTGCTCTGTACTAGAACTTCTAAGGTATGGTGAGTTGCTTACAAAATTGGAAATCTTAATATTAGTAAGAGGCTCTTGAGGGTCATGGATTAAACTATATAAAGCTTCAGCATAAGGTGAAGCAGCTGGATTCAAAAGGCAGAGTGATGCTGTTGAGAGCTGTTTCTTGAGTGTGATGGGAGGAAGAAGTGTAGAGATATGTCCCAGCCATAGAGAAAGCATTAGTAAGTGGAAAGTTATAAATTTAAAAAGTGAGATAAGGAAGATAGGAAGAAAAGGAAGTAGAGAAGTACAATATATAGGTAAGAAATGAGAATTTATTGTGGCAACAGACATGGAGCTGGACTGACATAATGAGAATTGATGTGTGGGAGTGTTAGAGATAAAACAAGTGGAAGAAAGATGAGAAAATGAGAGTTTATTCTAGTTAAAGCAGAGAGCAGATAATAGAGAAAATGATGGGTTTGCCAGGTAAGGATTGGATTAATTTAATCGTTAATTAATATGAAGAGAAATTTAGGGAGAACTGTGGAAGAGACACAGAGAGGGATGCTGTTATTGGTGTCCTGGAAATGGAAGTTGGAAAAATTGTAAGCAATTGCATCTGGACAAAGTTTACACAGAAATCTGAGGATCCTGAGTCTTATTTACTCCTACTCTAATGTTCGGTCATCAGTGCATCTGCTGTTTATGAAATACTGCACACAGATCCTCATGTACAGAGGAAGAGATACTGTTTACACAAATACTGAACAAGTTGATCACTGCCATTCCAGTGGGTGATGCTCTGCTTCTGTGTGTGATAAAGAACAAGTAACACAGCTGAGCACCATTTTTTGCTGTTTTAAAGTAGTCCAAGCAGTTTCACAGTTGAATTGTTTTTCAGTTGCATAAACAGGCTAAATCTGGGTTCATTTTGGCTGTATCATTGTTTATTCCAACTAGTCAAGTGTGAAGGTTGCATGCAAGTTGTGCTCTTAAAGCTTGAAATATTTGGTCTAGGAGCGTGCAAAAATGCTAAAACACAGACTTAAAAAGAAATCCCTCAGGATCTAATGGAGAAATGAGTATCCAGTGCTCTTCAGTCAACTTTAACTCCAGATATTGGTATGGTTTTTTTACAGGGTGAAAGTAATAGTAATTCAAAATATCACAAAATCTTCGTGCTCTGCAATATTTTAAAAAAATCAAAGCCATTAGCCTAATTTCAGATGTCTGGCACACACAGAGAGCAAAGTAGGTACCAAGCTGGACAGAGATATGGCACAATATAGAACATGGTTGAAATGTTTGAGGCCAAGAACCCTCCAATATCACTTTCCATATACACTAAATCTGTTATTCTTTCATGCTCTGTGGGGGGGTGATACGTGAATGGATGAAAGAAAGACGAGTGAGACTTGCTGTGGCAAGAGAAAAAGCATCAACAGAAAGCCACTATTAAGCTGTGCTTTTGTTGATCTTGTAGTTTTAAGTTTTTGCTAAAGGCAAACTGGTAATACTGTAAAGGAAGGTACTTGCATGCAAGAAATGCTCTGACACTGAGCATTCCTAAGTGATTTTTCTCACCAGCTTATCAAATGCTTTCTGTACAAAATTGCTGATGTATCTGAGTTGTTACAGATGTCTCAAGAAATACCTTGTGCCAGTTGCAATTAAATAAGGGAGGATACTATGAATAATGTAGGTTGAAGGGTGTTTTTGTTTTGTGGGGATTTTTTAGTAATGTACAGTCATTTGTCATTAACATAACTTGCAACTCTGACAAATTATCACCCAGTGCTGTTACATGCTATAAAACATTGTGTACCAAAACAAAAATATTCTTTAAAATAAAAAAAGAAATCAGTAATTTCTTTATTTGTAATTCTGTGAAATCACAGGTGTTTAGCACATCCCATTTGTTTCAGCAAAGCATTATATTTGGCTACACAGTTTATTTATCGTAGCACAAAAAAGTGTTTTCTTTTTGAACTTACTAAATGGACATTTTAGAAACAAGACTAGCTGGCAGCTTTTCTTGTTCGTTGGTAACAGTTTCATCTAAGTCAAAGGATGAAGGCATTCCAGAATGAAGAGGACAGGTGGATTTACATTTACCAAATACATATTTTAAAGTTTTTGAACCTCTCAGTTCTAGTAAAATTAATTTGACCGCTACTTCCTTTTCTTTTTAGATAATTAAAGTTTTGTTGTGAGTTTTCATGTAATCTTTAGTATTAACCTGATACAAGGACTGGCAGGATGTTTAGTTTAGTTTAGTTGCTCTTTTAGCATATTAGCCAAGACAGGAATAATTGGATTTCTTTTTATTTTTCTAACATTTCAGAAGTAATCTCCATAACTGAAAGTGCATCAAGTAAATGCTTGAGACACTTGTCTTCCAGGACTGCTTTGTCACTGTTATCTATGCTTCTCCTCTGGGGTGACAGTAGCTTTCGTTAAAGCAGCACCTGGCATGGTCCAAAGGTGTCCAGATTCCCCTTTCATTCCTTGTGTTGTCTTGTTTTAAGTTGATAATGTGCTAGTTAAAGTAAAACTGTTGCTTACTTCCTTCTTGCAAGCAAAAAAACCTTAAGTACCAGGCTACTTTTGTTGTTAGAATAGTAAGTTGTCTAATTTTCTTGGTTTTAAAAGTTATTGTTGGAACAGCAGAAGTACTTTGATATTTAGTTTAGATTGGATACTAGGATTTTTTTTTTCACAGAAAGGGTTGTAAAGCATAGGAACTGGCTGCCTAGGAACCTGGTGGAATCACCAACCTGGGAGGAATTTAAAAGGCATGTAGATGAGGCACTTGGGAACGTGCTTTAGTGGTGGACTTGACAGTGCTGGGTTACCGGTTAGAGTTGATGATCATAAAGGTCTTTCGTAGCCTAAACAATTCTGTGATTCTGTGAAAATCCCATTTGAAAGCTCAGAGGGAAGGATTTTCCTTATTGGAAACTGCATTGAACTGAAACTCAGGATTGTAAAGGACTTTTTGCCTTGTGGAGTGCAAAGCCCCCTTTTGGGACAATGTTCTGAAGCAATGTCTTGATCTCCCTAGAGAAGCATCCAGCACCCAGTCATTGCTGCCTGCATGAGGGAAGAGCAAAAAGGACAGAATTTTGTTCTGTCTGGGAAGAAGTCTGTAGTACTCACTGCAGAATTTCTGCTTTTGCATGGACAAACTGTCTCAAGTAATGTCTTGCCACTTGATGTAGTTGATAATTTTTGTAATTCTGTCAGCCTTTAATTTTAGTGCCAGCAAGAAACAAGTCTTGTCTGGTATCAATTTAGACATTGAAATTGAACTCAGTAGTGTTTTCCGTGTGGCTACAGTTCTGATATAACACATCTCACGCAAGTTTGAAGCTCAGTGGAGAGTCCTGAATCCCTGCTTCTGATAGTGGCATTTTTGCAACTGTTTGGGCCCACATTATAGCATGGGATTTTGTCAAGAATTGTTTGCTGCTTCTTCTGTCAGGTCATGTGATGTTCCTTGTTAAGTCCACGGGATGACTTTTTTTCTTCTACTTTGTCATCTGGGTTTAGGAAGAGAGATTCTTCTGTAGCTTCTGCTTCATTGCTGCCTGGATCTTAGTGGAAAGATCAGGTGGAAAACAAAGAGCTCTCATCTTTCCCATTTCATAGAAGCCATACTCGGATGGGGCTCATCCAAGATTTGTTCTTTAAATGTGGCCTTCACCCTGATGCTGCCCCATGGTTTAAACCCAGGTAGAGTCAGCCCCTTGTTCCTAGAGTGATACTTGGGCTATGGCTGGTGTCATGGCATGGACAGTCAGGCATCACAGATACACATTGTGACAATAGTTTATGAAACTTGGGAAGAAGAACCAAAATCAATGGATTTTTATCCTTCAGATCTTAAAGGGCAAATCTCAAAGAAGAAGGCTAATCATTAATTTACACTTGAAGACTGTGCTGGAGTGAGAAACAGGGTTTATTTTTTTCATGTCATTTCAGTAGGCAATCCTTAATGCTCTACAAATGGCAGTAAAATATAGTGTTCTTGGGCACTGAGGGCACGTAGATTATTTTGCAAAATAAACCTTTGAATTATGAAATTATCTTTCAGAAACATCTCAAAGGAAGCAAAAAAGTCATCATGAAATAAGATTTACAGAGTGAAGGATCTGCATAACTAGAATATGCTTGTTACTCCTTCTGCTCTCTTTTTCCTTTGACAGCTTGAACTGAGAATTGAGAACTAGCTTTTATTAATTTTAAGCTCTTACTAATGGTTCTTATTTGTTGTATACCTAGATATATATAGGCACGTCTTTGAAGAAACACTTAAAAACTCCAGCCAAGAAATAATTAAAACTAATTAAATCCAGTTTTGAATAAGAATCTAGAAAAGAAAGCTTGATTTCTCTTCTCAGAAGACTTGTAACTGTTCTTTAACCTTGTTGTACTTCTGCTTTTGTCTCATTCTCTCAGCATCCTTGGGGTACAGAACAGATCCAGAACTGCTAGTTGTACACTGGGATGGTACAGTAAAGGCAGTGTAAATGTAGTATTAGCAAAAAGCCAAAATTTCAATTGAGGTGTTACCAAAGTTAATATAGACAACTTGAAGTACACACAGTTTTTTGAGTAGTTTGGATGAATATGGATGCTATTCAAAAGAAATGGGTGCTTTTTATTACTTGACAGTAATGTTCAGATTTATTTCACAGGCACCTAAACAGAAGAAAACCTTTTACCCTTTCATGGAATCACTGAGTTTATTGTGGTGACTGTGGCAGGGAAGTGTATTGTAGGATCAACATTTCCAAACTCCTTGCTTAGAAATTAAATGCAGATGTTTTCAAATAATCAAAGACTTGGACATGCTTTATTCTAGTCGACAAATACTCAAGACACTTTCCAAAAATTTTATTTTGGAATTCATAATTAGATGCCATAAATGGATAAGCTATATACTTTACACATATCATGTTCTGTGGGATAGGCAGTTTGGCAACTGAAACAGGCACTGTTGAAATAAATTGCTACTTTTGAATATAAACATTGCATAGAATTCGTATGAGGAGGGAAATAAGCTGAAGTCTTACGTTCTTTTGAATAGAATGTAATGTAGTCTAATTTGATTAACAGAATGCTTTACATAATTAAATTATGGGTAATCATGGCACTCTGTGAGGATTTTAATAGGTTGAAACTTAAGGTCATTGTCATTGCCCCTACCCTAAATCTAAAAAAGGCAGGTTTTAAAATTAGGAGTCTTGTGAACTTAAACATTGCTGATGTATTCACTTTTAAGTAATACTGTAATAAAGTTAGATCCTGGCAGCTGGCATTCTTGTGGATTGACATGGCTAATTGGCTTTGGCATCTTAGCCTCAGGAAACCTCATCCATCACTTCAAGGCAGGATTTTTGGCAAGAGTTAGAGAAAACATTTAATACTTTGTCCCTTGCTTTCTGTGCAAAGCTTCTTTGCATTTTTGAACTTTCCTGTGTATCTCATTAGAAACTCTGTGTAATATTTACCATCATGCTTCTTTAATGTGATATTTTATAGTGAATAACTATCCATTTGACTTTCTAGAATTAGCCTAAGTGTCAATATTACAAATCAGTTTTCAGGCTTAACTCTCAGCCACAGCTTATAGCTTAAGCAGAGTTTCCTATCAGAAATACACTAAGTGTTAGATAAAGGTAGTTGACTTTTATAGTTAACTCCTTGTTAGTTAATAGTTGAGATGAAAATAATGCTTATCTTCAGATTCTGAGGAGTTCCCAGATCCTCATCACTAGGGCATGTAGCATTTATGATTATGAGAATTGCTGTGGGCAGTGATTTGACAGGTGAAAAAGATGAATCGAGAGAATTCAAGACTTCCCAGCAGGACAAATCCATGTAGTGTTTCAAGATGGTTGAGGATTTTCCTGGTGGAAGGGAATGGTTTTCAGAGGTCTTCTGGTAAAAACTTGCGAGAGTAAGAATCTCCTGTTTTTCATATTTCATGACAATCTTGGCAGTCTTTTTCCCTTCTTTCAGATCTACATGTTGTTGGGCAATCCTGTTTTCCTCCTCAAGCCTTTAAGAAACACAGGCATTATCCTCCTTGTCCAGCTTCAGTCCCTGTTACCTGGCAGTTTCTGGTGTCCTCTTGTGCTTCTGAGTTTGTGAGGTTTGGGAAGAAGGGGAAATGGGCCTGCTCTGGGAGAAGTGGGGGGAAGATGCAGTCTGAGGACTGAAAAATTTGAGGGGCGACCTTAGGCAAAACTAATGCTTTCTCATTCTATATGTGTAGATATAGGTAATATAGGTGTAGATATGGAAAGTTCTTTGGAAGAGAGGGATATTTTCCATTTCCAGCAATATTTCCCATCTGGTTCAGAGCAATGCTAAGGGTCCAGGTGCTGCTGGCAGGAGGGAAACTCTCTGAGTGTTCAGTGAAGTGGGTGAAATGCTGCTGCAGGCTTGTCACTCCTGCCCTCACCCCAAATCCTGAAGTCCTCTGCTAAAACTAGAAAAGCAGAGTGAATGTCCTGCTGCCCATTGGAATGGGGCACAGCAAGACCATGTTTGAGGCAGAGGGTTATTCATGTCTCTGCTTTATCAAATGGTGAGCTGAAATGTGAGGAATAAAGGAAAAGTTCTTGAACTGGGTTCTCTGCAAAATCCTGGTAGGGAACAGTTTTGGGGAACAGTTGTAATGATCTGCTGTCAGATACCAGATTTACCAAGAAGACACAGAAATTTATTTGACTTCCTCTTGTTGGAGCACAGAGGAAATGGACAAAGGTGTTTATGCGTAGTCAAAGATAGCAGAACTGCTAAATGAGTGCATTGGCTAAGTCTGTAAATGTCCACTTTAACGATGTCTCTCTCTCTTCTGCCTTTTAACAAAAATTGTATTGTATAGATATTTGGAATCTTTATTTTTTGAGGATTTGGCAGTCCTACTTAAAATTGTCCAGTAATTGTGTTGATGGTAGTTGTTGACAAACTGCTTCTTTATGGCTTCTGGGATGGTTCAAGTATTACAAAAACTTGTCCTGGAGTACCGACTGCATTTTGTAGAAGAAGAAATCTTCAATTCTGTGTTCAAAATAAGCAGAATGAAAGTGTTTCTAAGAAGACAACAGTTTGCAAAGTTTAAGTTTATTCTGCTAGTTTGTGATTTGATTTTTTTTTTCAACACGGTGTTAATCTTGCCATAGAACTGACCAGTGCAATGAGTAGGCATTCTTTCTGATTAACTGTATATTGCATTTAGTTATTGTTTTCTGTGCTCCGTATGTTTCAGTTGAAGTTAAATAATTCATGTTTTAATTGCCTATATCCACTCGTAGTATGTAAGTGCCAGTTCTAGTCTGATATTGTTACTGACGTCTTTTATAGGGTAATGATAATTAAACAGAGCAGCAATTTCAGCCGAGAAATCATTTTGCTTCTTTTAAAACTCTAAGCTGTTAAAATAAAAGTCAGTTTTGCATTTGCTTTCCTTAAATAAAGTTCCACATAAAGTTTTGGAGCAAAACCAGTTTGGTCTAAAAATTATAAGCAGCTTTTTTTTTTTTTTTTTTTGTACAAAAATGAGTTGTTTTTAAAAATATTGCAATTAGCTTCTCCATTTTCATGGTTTCTGTGATGCAAAACATAAACTATACCTTTGCACATACAGTCTGAAATAATGTTCTCATTTTCACTTCTGCATTTGGAAGTATTTTCTGTGTTAAAAAGTGCTTCTCATGCTACGTGTAAAATGGCATTAAAAGTCTGTTTGTAAAAGAGTAAATGTTTTTGCTTATGTTTGTAGTCAGATGTAATGGATGTGCTGGTGTATGGCAAATGTTAACACGTGGCTGCTGAAGTTCTTTACATGATGTTGTTACAGGATACGTAGATTTTTAAACAGTGCTGAGACTAAGTTTTTAATTGTTTAAACAGTCACTGGTTTGGCATTCAGGGGGAGGTGGTTCATTTGAAATCTTGTCTCTGTGATATGCTCCTTATGCCTCTAATAAGGTTTGAAAAGCGGAGGAGGACAACTTCTAGCACAGCTTGTAAATGTCAGTCTGGATGGAAGACAGGTCAGCTTGAAAACCATATTGGTGTTGGAAAATGAAAGGAAAAAATCCTTCCTCGAAGCTGAGCTGTAATGAGGCAACATTGTTAAAGAAAATGTAGAATTTCTTGGTAAAGCAGAAGGAAGTCATTCTGAAGTATCAATCTACGTCTGTTAAATGTGAGGAAAGTTGAAGACGGAGTAAGATTTATTTTATCTACAGCTGAATCTGACTGGTTTTCCTGACGCAGATTTTTATGTTGGTTTGAGTCCTGTTCTTACGTGAAACTTGCCTGTTAGTGTCCTGTCTTTAAGACTGGTTGTGTCTTTAGAACACAAACTGACTTTTATAGCATTTTTAAAGGAAAATCCAGCAATGAGTGTGGCACTAGAATCTTTTCTGAATCTCCTCCTCTGTCTTTTCTACCCTTTCCAGACCAGTAAATCAGACCATTAGTGACTATGGAAATTACAATAGTGCATCAGTTACCATATCTTACTACAATGTTCTGCTAAAAAGGGTTATTTCTGAGGAACTGCATCGTTTGAGATTGGTCTCATGTGGTCACTTCCATGTGAACTATTAATGTTTTTGTAATGTGAGTAGTGTGATTCTTTAAGGAATTTCTTTCTGGTTCAGTAGCCTTTCTCTGTCTGCTCAAATGCAATGGGGTACTTCAATAGCTACTCCTCTCCTCAAATCTCAAGGACTGCAGGAGATTTTTGCAGACTCGGTTGAAATAGGTTTGGAAATGGAAATTCCCTGATCACTATTTCTAAGGAGAAAAATGATCTGGGGTGGGAATTGGTAAGAGGGGCAGAATGCCACCCATGGAAAAACATCAGTTTCTCGACTTTAATACCTGATTTATGTTGACAGAACATTCAATAAACTGGCACATATGCCAGTGTTTCACATATTTCTGAATTGTGTAAAGTATACCTACCATAGTTTAGGTTAAAATAAGTATAGGCATTAGTTTCAGTAAGATGTATTAGATTTAAAATTCACAGAAAGTCAGTAACTTCATTAAAAGTGTCCTGAACTTGCTTAACACTTCTTCAAAATAAAACTTAATAAATTGCCACCTTTGAACATTTGAAAGTGTTAATGATTATACTGTTTTTCAATTGCAAATTTCTTAATCTTGAAAAGTTATATTTTTATTTATAAAAAAATAATTTGTGTCAGTAACCTTGGATAAAGTAACTGTTAGCTTCACTCATTCAAATTTGCTAGTAAAATTTCTGAGACAAAGTTCTATTTGGAACATTTAATTTACATAATTCGATGTGTTTTGCAGATTGAGATGTTGAATAAAAGGTCTTTAAATATCAGGCACATTGCAAAAATTTTCGAGGAGTGGATCGTACAGTTGGATTGGAAATACACACTTTTTGTATGTGTAAGCTCATGCCCCATTAGCTGTTTATAAATACTTTATAAACAATTGTATTTGTTTTGAATATTTGAAAATTTAAAATTCTTTAGATGCTTATATAGGAATTGTTTTGTCTAAGAAGTACAAGACCCTTCGCTGCTTCCTGACACACACACATGCATGCATCCATGCGTGTACTGTCTTTGTTCCTATTTTTCTTTTTCTTTCTGCCTTTAGGGATGTTTTTATTAACCAGCAGGAGCTTTACAAATTGTGGTCATTCTCCCGTATAAAAATATAAAGTTATTTTTGGTGACAACAGTTCTTCTGCAATTCTCTATTGTCCAAGAAATGACTTCTTGAATAACCATTTTGCTTTACATTTAAACCCTGATGTTCACCATGTCTCTTATTCTTGGCCTAATTAAGGCTGCTGGGAGCTGAACCAGGTTCCTGAGCATGTTAAGCTGTGCAAAGTGGCCCCTTGAGTCCTGAGCCAGGACTCTGGTGTACAACATCAACCATTTTGTGTTGAAATGGATACACTGAACTTGAATATGGGCATTGTTTGCTAATGCTTGCAAATCATAGTAACTTTGTGGCCTTAGGCTAAGCAAGAGGTAATGGGAATTTGGTGATGTAAATAAGCTTGCTGGAGAACTTCACCATGTTCATAAATAACAAAGCTCTTGGACACCCCCCCACTCTCTCCCTAAAGAAAATCTATATAGGATTTTTACTGGATCACCTGACTGCCTGCTTATATGGCATTTATGAATCTGAGTATACCAGAAGATGTTTCTGTTTTGATAAATTTTAGAATAGGGCCTCTCACTGATTTGTTAAGAAAGTTTTAGTAATGGGCACAAATACGTAATTTTTCTCTCAGAATTCCAGCCCATGTGCAATGTAGCCTGTATATTGTACATGTAGAGACTCACTTGTGTGCCAAGCTGGAAAGATTGTATTTGGAACTTCACTGGAGTTACTGCAGTCTGTAGTTAAGCAGCAACTCAAACCAAAGTCAAATTGATTCGTGTTAAACAGTCTTCACTCCTGTGAAAGGGCACTTGGAAGGAAGCCACAGACACGGGTCAGGGGTATGGAAAACCTTAAACCTATGCAGTGAATTGAAAATACAGAGGTGGTGTGAACAGTATTAGAAAACTCCAGCTGCAGGAACTTTGCCACTGTGTTAAGAAGGGCCAGCATAGCAGTCTGTTGGTGAGCATCATGACCTTCAGCAAAAGTAGACGATTAATTACTTGAGACTTACTGAAAACATGAGATCAAGCAAACTGTTAGGCACTAAAATGAAGAAAATTAGTAAGTCAGTGTTTTGCAGTACGCTAAGAAATAAAACCTGTAGTTTATGTTCACATTTATATTTTTGATGTATTTTTCCAGTTTGTGGGTCATCTTGCATGCAAAATCATCAGGAGATTCACAGCATATTCTGAGTGGGAAGGGAGGCACAATGGTCATCAAGTCCAACTCTTAAGTAAATGGCCCATACAGGGATTGAACTCACAGCCTTGACATTGTTAGCACCATGTTCTGACCAGCGGAGCTCTCGTCTGTACATGTGGGTCTCACACTATGGGTGTATCTAAATTAAGCTATAAGACCATGTATCTTTTTTTTGGCTATAGTACAGGCATGGTTCTTCACTTTTTTCATCCTGCCAAGTCTTCTGCACTGACTTCAGTGCACTGTATTGAAGTATTTGCAAATATTTGCAAATGTGATAATTCTTCATTGATTTGTGGTTACTGTTGTTTTGTACTCAGTTGCATACTGTTTATCTTGTATCAGTGTTGAAAACATTGCTTTAACTTTTGACTTGTAATTTCAAATGCAGAGAATTAATCGATCTGATACTTATCTGTTGATGAAATAGGAAAAATAAGAGAAACAGGAAGTCTCCCTGATTAGAGGTCTTTCTATGTTAATGAAAGCAAGTTTACAGAGTGTGTTTGCATTGCCTATAAAACCCTTTAACTTTCATGGGTTAACATCGTGATGATTTTGCTTTTCAGGAAAATGGGTGGGAAGAAATGAATCAAGAGTTTACAGGTCGCTTGAACAGGTGATTTAGAGAAAAAGTACTTGGCAGGTTTGTTAATAGTGTTAATACTGAATTTTGAGGACACAAACGTGATAGCTCCTGGAATATTTTAAAATAATCACTTACTATGTATTAGATTAACAAAACAATAATGATAGGTCATTTCACTAAGACACAGTAACTGACAGCCTCTGTGCCATTTTCTTTTCTCATGAAGCATTTTTTAGCCTGGTTATTGAGACCAGACTGATGAATGTTTAGATAATCACATATGATGATCCTTGAGATCAATGTTGAAGTCTTAAATAGCAACTTTATTGAGTACAACACTTGTGACTCCCAACAAGAGGCAACTTGGTGTAAGTGTATTCTGGGATTGTGGACCCTGCTGGAAGGGGTGAGCCTACAAGGAGTAAAGGTGAGGTGCTGTTCTATACAAATTGTCACTGAGCAAAGTCACTGGTGGTTGACTCCCTTTTGTTACTGGATTGGTAAACAATGGCATAGGTGATAGAGAAGCAAAAACATGCATAAAGAGGAGCCTAAGAATTTTCCAATGTATTATGTAATGGCAAAGGAAGAAAACAGTAGATGAGAATAAAGAGAAACGGTAAAGCATATTGTACTTTGTGTGCTTATCTCAAAAACTTGGGGCTTTTATTTAAAAACAATATTTAGGAATTGTAAATATGGATAGATTTTCCTTTTGTAAAGCAATCTGAAAAGTTGAGAAACTCATAAGATGTGTCATCAGAAGAAAATTGGAAAAATATATTGGTCAGAAAAAGGGGAATAGTTCACAAAGAGAATACCAAGATTGGTTGATTAAATAATTGATAAAATATTCCTGTTCTGCAGGTGAAAAACAAATACAGAGAAATTGTATATATATCTTTATGATGAACTTAGAAGCACAGAATCTTTTATTTTTTTAATTTCCTCATATTGATAGTTTTCATGCATCCATGTTCACAAATTCCATTTTTAATTCATTAAATTCAGCCACAGAATTTCAGATTAGCAAAAGTGAGGATCATGCTATTATGGCAAAATACAAGGTAATGAGGAAAAGCACCACTTGTCATTGTTGTAAACTCTCTGGGAAAGAGGAAACTGAGAAGACAAGTTTTTGCTGTTTATAGTTTGTCCAAGATTGCAAAGATGAGAGCTGGTTCTGCAGCTTGCAGAAGCCTTATGATACTGTTCCATTGATGAAGTGGCAGTAATGCAGTGCATGTGGGGAGTAAACTTCTTTTTTGTATATACAGTGTTGGAATATGATTTTTCACTCAGACAGGAACTTGAAAATATGAGGAAAATGTCAGCTCCACATTCTGTAGCTATTAAACACACCCCTTCCCCCCTGACCCCCACCTTCCCTGCCCACCCCCCTTACTTCCCCTACTCCTTTTAATTTAATATTAAGGATGATTGGGAAAGGAGTAGAGGATAAAACTGAAAAATCATTATCATGCCACTATGTAAATCGTGGATGTGCTGACAGGTTTACTGCTGTCTGCCATTCTGGTCCTCTTTAAAGTGTAATAGAAGTAGAGAAAGTACCTTGTGTAAAAATAAAGATACAAAGGTGTTGAAGAACATGCGTAAGTGGAGGAGCTAATTTCAGTAAACTTAGCCTGGGGGAGAACGACTAAGGAGGACTAGAAGACAAGTAATGTAAAATCATGTTTTTATAAAGAGGGGGAATAGTGACAAATTATTTACTTGTAATGCAGGAATGAAGGGATGCCAAAGAAAATTGTTAGCAGTTCAAAACAAACTGATGTGCACACATGCAAAGCTACACTGGGCATTGGGGATGCCAAAAGCTTTCTTGTGGGCAGTAGAAGAAATTGTGGGAAAAGTAATTCATTAGGGCAATCAAATGGGGAGATCCTATATGTCACTCTTGCAGTTCTGCCCTGGAGTTTGCTTCAGTGTATAGCAGGGAAGGTATTTTTTGGGCACTTGTTACTGCTGACTTTTCAAAACCAAGAATTGAGGTAGCTGGGCCCTGTACCTCTTCTGGAATGGTCACTTTTGTACTCTGGGATCTAATGCAGGTATTTCTCCTTTGGCCTGTGGAGTGGGAATTCAAAGACTTTATACTTCTACATCTACATCTGGAGAGGTGAATCTTGCACCTCAGGCCAGTTCAGCTCCAACAGCAGGAAGACATTTTGCCATGTGTATAAGTTGAGGAATGAGCTCATAGTGAGCTGGGTGACCCGTTGGACCCCCAGGAATCCAGTGCAGAGCTTGATGAAGCACATCCCCCTAGTTCCCACTGCCTCTTGGTGTGTAGGCTCTTACCTGTGTATTTATTTTTCATTATCCTAACTGTCCATGGAATAATTAATTGTGCATACATAAACAGGGTTTTATCTATGCTTAATTCTTCTTACCTTATGTAAAAAAACCAGGAAAAACAGGCACTAAAGAAAATGCAGGGAAGCCATGTGGCATTTGGTACTTTGGAGCACATTTGGTGGAATCCCTGGACAAACTGTGTGTGTTTGTTGTTAGCACCTGGTTACACAGAGATGGTGCATGCCTGAGGGGATGTAGTTTACCTTACCAAATCCTTCCTTAGTGTATACAGATGGGGAAAGTGCTCTCTTCAGCTGAGGTTGAGTCCCTGACAAATGGTGAAGTCTCTGTTCCAGTGGATGAACATGGTGGAGTTTTTAGCAGCGTGATTAATAAGGCTTCTGTAACACCGATCCCATAGTTTTGCTTTACCTTGTCACATAAAGCAGATCTCTTCCCCTTTGCTCTTTACTAGTTTAAAAGCACTTGGACTCTTTAATTGTAGTAGAAAATATAGGCGGGAGTGATATTTTTAAGAAAGAAATATAGAGAAATACTGTATGATTTTAAAGAACTGTGTATACAATTACCAGTTCTGCCTGTAACTCTGTTTATTCTCTGTTATCTAGTTAGAAACAAAGCTTCTGGAGACATATTTCTTTTTCAGGCTGAAAAGATGGAAAGGACAATGGCTTTGTGACTGAAGAAAGGATGAGATAGTTTCTTTTACAGTGCTTTTGAGTCTTGGCAATTTCCTCAGGATACCTTTCAGTGGGAAGATAGATATGCTGTATATGGAATCTTTGATGTAAATATCTGAAAGTGTAGAACGTTATTTAATCATAATGACATGTATTTCCTAAATAATTTTAACAGGAAATGGAATAATTTTTCAATTAGGGCTGCTACATCTTTCAAAGGGTTAAATGCTAATTTTTGCTGGAGACTTTCAAGTAAAATAGATTACATTAACATTTCCCTTAAGTAATAGATACGTCTTTCCATGAGAGATCTGATTCTTTGGTAATAGTATTAAAAATTTCCTAATTTTAATTGAGAACAGTCAAAACATTAGGTTTTTGAAACTTCATTGTATAAGAAGTTAGAAATAAGGGAGTTCTTTTGATTTTGATGGGCTTAAGCATCTTTTACATATGGATTCAATTCACATTTTTATCGGAATGTGGAAGTCATTACTCTGACATCTGAAACTGAGGTAGCAATAAAAAAAATTATCACAAACAAGACAGCAGACACAAATGATTTTGTGTTTATTACTGGGTGGCCCTTTTGAAACTTTCCCAAAGTTAATTGGTTCCAGATATTTGAGAATTAAAATTGTATTATGACAAATTTATTTCTGGTCATATTTAACTCGAGTCTTCTCAGTAAGGCAGCTTAAACAAACAGAAGAGTTGTCAACCCACTCATGTCTGTCTCCAGTTTTTGTTGTAGTAGCTTTAATCCCAGTGATTTGGTTTAATAAAGACCACTGAGAAAACAAACACTGGTGGTGACTGCACTGCTCTTGTAAATTATTTATCGCATCTCTAAGGTTTTACTGTGGCATAAGTGCTGCTGTGTTATCTTAAATTGTTCACAAATATGTCATGTTGGATTAAATGCCTGTGTAGAGTTTATGTGTGCCTGGGAGCAATGCTTCCTGCTGTCTGGGATGGGATTGGTGTGTGTGTGAGGCTGTGGGCATGCAGACCTGTCCCTGCTCTCGTGGTGAGTGAGACCAGAGCAGGCTAAACCACAGAGCCTGGAGTTTCATGCTCTGTTGTCAATGCAGCAGATGCTGCCTTACACAGGGCACTCTGTCTGAGTTGCTTCGTGGTTGTCAGCGTTTGTGAGGTCTTGGGTACGGGTCAGTGATGGGGTTGTTTTGCTGCTCACCTCAAGTTATGTGTGCCAGGAGCTCAGAGGCTTTGCCTGAGGGAGGCAGGAGCCCAGGGCAGGGTATGCAGCACCGCAGGTTGTTCTGCTTATGAATTGGTATGATGTGTTTTCTGTATAAAGTATAGCACATTTTCAAATATTTGCAAATAGGAGACAAGTGTGGCTAAGGAGCATATTAAGTGTGTATTACACACACTGTCATATGTATGTCATGTATCTTCCTGTAGTGTAGTCTACTGCTACTGCTAGATTTATTCAGGATATTTATTAAATATTCATATGTTGATATTGTATAACAGTAGATTTATTTTTTCCCTTTTAAAACTAAACTTGGGCATGAAAAGCATTACAAAACCAAAATTACCTTAGTATTTACCATACCTATCCTATCAATATGTACCTCAAACCCTTTTTGTTCTGTAGGAAACAAGCCTTTTTTCAAATTTCTTAAACTTTTTTTATAAGTCTCAAATTTTAATCTTGAAAGACGTTTAACATTGAGGGTTAGAAATGGCTCAGCCTGTTTTAACAAGTAATGAAAGTCTTGCGGTGGTAAAGTCAGAAGTGCAAGTTGCTAAGAGTTAATTGAGTTTCTCTTAATGAAAGGATATAATTTGTAGCTCGGTATACCAAGTGCTTGGAAGACAGTCTTTTTCCTCTCCAAGATTCTGTTATCAGCTGTGACACACTGGTAATAAGATACACATGCAAACCCCCCACATTTATATGTGTATTTAAACTTTAAAACCACACCTGGTGAAAGAGAAGACAAAGCCTTTGTCCTTCTGTATGTTTTCCAGAATCAGCAGCAAGTAAAAACGTTAAAAGGAAATGTTAGATTTGTGTAGGCATGGCTTTAATTAATACAAGTTTATGTTCTGTAAGTGTTGTGTTTGTAAAATTTATGAAAGAGCACTAAATTGCATTAGGGTAATTTATGGAGCAAATAAATGTCAGTTGCTAAGGTAAACTAGTGTAGAAACAATGTATCTAGGATAAAAAAAGTGAAGGACTAGAGTAAGTTGCAAACGTTGTAGGAACAGTGATACAATTCTTTCTTTATATTCACCCAAGCAAGTATAAGTTCATTTACAATATATTTATTAACAGTCTCAGGCTAATAAAACAACACTTACAGAGCAATTTTGGATGCTTTCCAGTTCTCTGTATTGTGCAGCAACAAGTTAGGCCAGTCTTTTTTTTTCTTTAATAAAAAAAAAAAAAAAAGGCATCTGTATTCCTGGCTCCTTTATAAGGTTGTTAAGTGTGCCATTTGGCATTTTAGAGCAGTGCTTTGCATTGTGCTCAATTAGTGCAGATGAGGCAATCGCAATGCCAGTTTCAGAAATGTGCCTAATTACTAAAAACCACTGAGGGATCCATTCATTCTGGGTTTCTGGCTCTGTGGGTGCCAGCCACAGAGACTCCAGCAACTTCTGAAGCCTAATCCCGAGTCACTTCTCCATGTTTCTGTGGCACTTGCATTTTTGGAAGCTGTAATGGGGTCTGGCTGTTTACAGCCATGTGTTGCTCTTCCTCCCATCTGTAGTATATTCTGGAAATGAGACCTTGGTGCATAAGAAGGAATTAAGAAAGACTCTTCAGACCTTTCTACACACACACACTCCCCTCATGCAAAAGGAGGTGGCGCTTTGTTTTATTTTAAATTATTTTGACTCCTGCCATAGAGAGTCTTTCTTAGTTATGAGGTCTGTGGATCAATTTTTGGAATAGGATTTACTTGGAGCCTGTACCAGCCATTATGATTTACTGGCTAGTGTGATGACAGCCCTCTGCCAGCTTGATGACAAACCTTTCCCATTTCTTGTACACTTTCTTGGACACTTCTGGTTGGTAGCTTATTTTTGAACAGCTACTGGGCATTTAAACCCAGACTTAACACAGATGAGCATCAGCTGTTTCCTTAGGTAAGACCTGTGTTTGAAACAACAAATCCACACCTCACTGCTTTAGTTGAAGCTGTTTCATTTGTAGGCTTTTGTAAAATGGTAATTCATCCTTTTCTTTCTACTGAATGAAGAAATTGGCTGCTACCAGAAAGTGTTCCCGTATAGACACTTGTGTTAGCATAAAGCCTGTAACAGAGATGTCTTGGATGAGCATCTTGCTGTTGACAGTTCATGCTGACATTTTTCTGATGTTTTGAATGTGCACCTCCTCTAAATGCCAATGAAGTCAGTCTGTTTTAGTAGTTCCAGCACCATTTTTTTTTGTCAATACATTCAGTCAGTGAAGAGGTGAGACTTTAAACATCTGATAGATGAGAGGGAAAAACTTGTAGTGAATACCTGACCTGATATATGATAGTTTAACCTATCATGCTGCTAGCTACTCTTAAGTGTTTGCAAAACAGAGACATCCTTTTTTCAGCTGTGTTTTGAAAGCTTTCTAAAGAGTGAGCCCAACTGAAAGAGTCTGATTTATATGTTTGTTTGACGTTTCTGCACATATCAGGATTAATTTGCTCATTTGATGGGGAGCACAGTGTGTTTTAGGCTCAGCTGATTGTCTGCTGTGGTTTCTAAATTATTTTCAGTATTGCTACATTCCTTAGACAATTTCTTGTTCTGTAATTGTGTACTTGTTGTAATTTATGTGCTTCTTCCCCAAGAAGTATGAGCTATTATTTGGCTGTACTAATGTACAGGATGTTCAAATGAACATGTCTATCCATGCAATCCAGTGCCATTTATGGAACTGGAATCATTACATGTATTTGGTACCTTTAAACCTTGCCAGGAATAAGTACATTTTGTTCCTGGTCAAAGATCCTCTTTCTTGTTATTTTGTACTTGGTTAAAGTGTTTGCTGTAAATCCTACAGTCTGTATGGGTTTTTTTATGTTTCTGACATGTTTAACATTAAAAGAATAGGTAAATGTAAAGTGAATAAACTGGTCTGGTGAAGGGATTCTCTGTTTGTCTGCCCCTGAGGTAAGGGGCAAGCAAGACTTTGATCTTATATTTGAATTGAAGGTTAGGCCATCTCCTCACTATCTTCCCAATCCTGTGATACAGCTCTACATCACTTGGAGTAGCTGAGGACCATGCTGCAGTTTTTGGATTTGCTAGTGCCTCCTGAGTGTTCTGAATAAGTGGCCTTTAACTCTGTGATCACTGTCTTTTCATTGGGAACTTTGCTCATTCCTAATAAATAATTATAGATGTCTTGCGGATTATCAGCCGCTCAGCTTCATAATTTTAGTGGTGTGTTCAAAACTTCTATAAAATACAGGTTATCAGTTCCTCCATTCGCTTTTCTCTGATGTGCCTCAGCTGCAGTCTGTAAATACTTCACAGACTCTTAAAATTTATCCTCATGAATTAACTCTTAGTGGCAAATATGGTAACCTTTTTTCACTTGAGAACTAGAATCATAGATTGATTTCTTTGGATGATGTTCAAAAACTGTTCAATAATTTGGTGTAATTCAGTTAGAAAGCTGAGGCATTTATCCTTCATTTCTTCCAAATTTGTTGGGTTATGTTTTGTAGCATATTGGAATATTAATTGGTCTGTATGTTCTCAAGGCAGTGTGTGGAAATAACTAAATCAGTATTCTTTATGACTTTGGAAGGTAAGTGAAAAGTATGATTCCTCTTTTGGATGAGGAACTGCCATGGTAGTAACATCAGGAGTAGACTTTTAGAATCTCTTGATTGGGGATCTCCCACCCTTGGGAGAGAAAACCACACTGTACTTATTTACAGAAAAATCCCCTGTATTTCAATTGTCTTTCCTGATGTCAGATAAAAAGAACAAAAGCTAGCATCCGGCTCTCCTTTGTGAACCCTACTTGTTCTACCAATAATCTCACTGTGTTTCCTTGTGATTTACCTTCCAAATTTTAGAGAAAGTGGAGCAGGGTTTTACAGCTCTGGCGTTGATTGCCACATATCTTTGTTTCCTTCTTTTACCACTGTCTATTGCAACCATCCGAATTTTGATGAAAGTCTTGCATCCCCTGAAGACCACCAACACATGAAAGTAGAAATCAAGTCTCATATTTCTTGAGTAAGAGTAGGCTACAATTTTTTCCCTATGCAAAACCATGCCCAGTTATTGTTAGGATGACAAAGTTAGTTGCAAATAATTACCAGGTCATTGTATACCAGGCAATAATATTTCGTAGTCTGGAATTCATTACAGTAATTTTGGCGACTGCAATGTTGTCAAGCAGTTCTGATTGAAAGCCTCTTTGGATCTAATGTGTTTCACTACATGGAGGTTGTAGCCAACTTCATTTCAGGTGGCTTGAGTCTGAGTCTGGCTCATGCCTTCATTTTTAAAGGCATTTTACTAGTTTAGTTTGCTAGAGCTGCTTTCTTCTGCTTTGACATTTGCTGTTGGTCCTCTGTTCCTATGGCTGGGCTGGCTGCAGTAATTAATCCATTGCAGGGCCAGGCCAGCCACCTTACCTTCCTGGAAAACATTCAAGAGCAAGAAGGAGAGGTATCCATCCTGGCATGACAGAAGTGAAGTGTTTTAGACTTACGCTATACATGGGTAAATCCTGCAGTTTTTGAAATTTAATGTTCTTTAGCTACAAACTTAGAGGTGGTGAGTTCTCATACCTTTTGTTTGAGCAGATTTGTCAGATTTTACTATTTTTTGCTGTTGTATGTGTGCATAATGCTGTAATGACTGTGGGCAAGTGTTACTTCAAACCCTCGATTTACTAAAAAGCAGGGCTGCTGGAGTACAACAGCACCATGACTTCTGTCAACAGCCTTAGTGTTGAGAGTAGATGTGGCCCTTCTGAGAGTGTATGTGAAGGAGAAGTGTGGCTTCCTCCTGAGATTGGTCTTGTGATAGAAGCTTCCTGCCTTTCTTATAAAAAGAAAATAGCATGCATGTATGTGTTGCTGTGGGCAACTGCTTGGCAGAGAAGGTGGTTCTCACATCCTGGACAGACTGTTGTTGTGTCAGTTTTGAGGAAAGATGCTTGGGAACAAGAATTCTTGCTCATTCAGTTTATCTGAAATGGCTTAACTTGCAAACTGAGTGTTGTGCAGCCTGTAAGTGAGGGTTTCTATTAGTTACTCATGGCCAAAATAAGAACAGTTTTCTTGAGAACAGGAAGAGGTTGACCAGTGCTTCCGCCAGTTCTCAAAATATTGTTTTAAGCAATGAAATTTTTAGCTCTCTTTAAAAGAAAGAAGAGTTGTTTAAAAAAAGATTCAGAGTACTGTATTATGTTGGTAGCTAATTACCATTCCCTATATAATATATGGCTTTCTGGATTTTCTTGATGATTATTTTGTATTAAGAGGTTTTAATCACTTACGATCAGCATCTGATTTAGTTAATTGTTTTTACAGAAAATAGCATGTGATAAATAAAATCACAAATAATTTTTTGTTCGGTCATCACCAGACCAGATATATTCTTAATCAAAAGCAATTTAGCTGTTGTCTACCATCAGTGAAACATTTTTAGGCAGAATATGGAGGCATTTTTATAAGCTGCCCCAAAAATGAAGTAAGTTTAACTTGCATGTTCTGTTCCTAATTAGTTCTGAAAGATTGTGTGATATATACACGTTTAAACAATAAGGTTGGGAAGTGAGTTGAGTGTCTCACTCAAAGTCGATGTCATCTATAATACTGTTTACACCACATTCGTGATAAATCACTATTTGAAAATGTTTTTTAGATTAGATTTGTATTAGTTTAACTCATAACACTGTGGATAAATTACAATATGTGGAAACAAAACCAGTTGAAACAAAGAAATTTTTGTTCCATTTGCACATACAGAGAGCTACTACTTAAAATTGCTACCAGTGGGAAATGTAAAAGGTGAGGTAATCCCCTAAAGAAAAAGGGCTGTGGTTGTGAAACACATTAAATGTAAATCTTGTAAAACTTGCAGGGAATGTACTGAATTGAACCCGCTCAGAGTTCATGCTAACAAGAAATTCTGGTCAATGTAGGCAGATAAAGGAAACTGTAAATGACTGTCTAAATTAGTCTGGAATTCCAGAACATGTGCTTGGATAATATGAAATAAAGCTGTCTAAATATGCAGCTCTCATTAATTTACTGGTCTTAGTGAATGTCTGTTACAAGACTCAAGGCTGCTGGAATAGCTTGCTGGTGTTTAAATCTCTGCCATTTTTCAGGGCTTAGAGTGGAGAATAGGGATCAAGGATCTTTTAATTTGCTCTCTGTTGTCCCAAAAACTCACTGAGGACCTGCAGGTGGACCATGAAAGCTCACCTCAGTCATCTTCTACTTGTGTGGCAAAAGAGTTTGGCTTCACTTGTTTATGACAACTTTGGAATGAATTCTACAGGAACATCCTGGTGCTTATTGCCATATCATTGCTGGCTTTCTTCCACCAGTGCTCTTAAGACCAGAAGGGCCAGGTGCTACAAAATCTCAGCAAAGAATCAAAATGGATGGACAGGCAAAGATGTAGTAATAAGTATATGATGATCAACTAGGCCAAGTGCAACGCCCTGCACCTGGGTCCGGGCAATCCTAAGCACAAGTACAGTCTGGGCAGAGAATGGATTGAGAGCAGCCCTGGAGAGAAGGACTTGGGGCTGTTGGTGGACAAGAAGCTTAACATGACCTGGCAACGTGAACTCCCAGCCCAGAAGGCCAACCCTGTCCTGAGCTGCATCCAAAGCAGCGTGGGCAGCAGGGTGAGGGAGGGGATTCTGGCCCTCTGGTCTGCTCTCATGAGATCCCATCTGGAGTGCTGCATCTAGCTCTGGGGTCCCCAACATGAAAAGGACATGGACCTGTTAGAGCACATCCATGAAGGTGATGAGAGGGGTGGAGAACCTCTCTTTTGAAGACAGACTGGGACAGTTGTGGTTGTTCAGCCTGGAGAAGAGAAGACTCCAAGGAGACCTCATGGCAGCCTTTCAGTACTTGAAGTGGACTGAAGAAAAAGATGGAGACAAAAATTTTACAGGTGTCTGGGGTGACAGGACAAAGGCCAGTGGTTTTAAACTGAAAGAGAGGAAGTTTAGATACAAGAAAGAAATTCTTTGCTGTGAGTGTGGTGAGACACGGAAACAGGTTGTCTAGAGATGTGGGACTTTGAGCAGCCTGCTCCAGTGAAAGGTGTCCCTATCCATGGCAGGAGAATTGGACTAGATGGTCTTTGAAGATCCTGTCCAACCCAAACCATTCAATAGTTCTATATAGTGTTGGAGTTCATTACAGCTCTTGGCTCAGGGCAGTGTTGCCCTTTTATCCTGAAAACTTGGTGGCTACATCAAGCCTGGTCAGACCTGTTGTTTCTGCATGTTTTTTTCTATAGCAGCCTCTGGTCAAGCACCAGCAAAGCGCTCCATGCATCAGTTTCAAATGGGATAGAGGGAGATGGAGCATGATGGGTGCTCCTTGCTCCATTTTGGAGCTGAAAATCTGAAGATTTTGCTGCCCCTAAATCCTTGGGGAGGCACTGACTATAGAAGCAGATGTGCTTGTATATTCCTGGTCTGGCCAGACTGGCCTTTTGGCCACTATCTTTTATGCTATCTGGCAGCATTACTAATCAAAACCAGGTCTGACAGTTGTCATGTGCTTTCTGCAGGCTGGCTTGCAGCTGTTTCCTGTCCTTCTACTGTATGATTGGAAAAAAGGAAGGTTTTAGCTGGCTTCAGTGGATCATTTCTCAGATGCAAAAAACTCTGCTTCATGATGGTGGCAGGGCAGGCTTGATTGGACCTCCTTTCTGTGGCATTTCTGTGAAGGCAGAGGAGATTAAATGGCCTATTTCTCTAGTTTCCCATGCTGGCTGCTGGCCTGGTTTGTGGGTAATTCACTTCATGAGCATTATACTGCTGGATTTATTTTTTTTTTTCTGGCTTCCTGATACTTAGTTAATTGCAGTGTTGAGCTGTTCAATCCTTTGTGCAGAGAAAACTAGAAAAAGGTGAAAGTCAGTTACAGGCTGGGACCAGGAATCCCAATGTAAATACCAAGCATTTTTTGCGAGGGGGCTGGGAGGAGGGAAAGGGAGAAAAACAGGTAGAGGAGAAGTCAGGAGAAGAAAAACAATTACCATCATCTTGGCAAATGTTACAAATACCACATCTGCAGACTACTGGGTTCTGATTAAGATGAATAAATACAAATGCTTTTATTTCATCCTCTTAGCACCACACACTGTGTGATTATTTTCATGCTTAGTTCATTTGCTGAGCATGTGTTCTGCAACTTTCATTTATGAAGCTCTTTTAAGGAGAGGCTGAGGTTTCTGAGCAGAATTGCAGCAATGAGGAAGATCAGGATAGTTTAGTTAGGTAGAGGATAGAGGTAAAGTAGTTCATAAGGTAGTTTATTAACCCTAAAAGTGCACATTTAGTTCTATGAGCAAATGGAATTCATAAGTGGAATAGAAGATACACTGAACTGTGTATAAATTTGAACCTCTGTTTCCATGACACATCTGCAAATGCTCTCAGGAATGAGGAAGACTTGACTAAAAAGAGGTTTTTTAGTCTAAAAAGAGTCTAAAAAGACTATGCTATTAGTCTTGCTCGTTTTAGTACTGGTTTACTTGTGCTGTATTACTGATGAGTTTTGCAAATCTCCAAATCTCTAGTTAAGGAGTCAACACACATTTATTATTTAAGAAAGAGGAACTGTTTTCATATAGTACTTTTCCTGTATAAGATACATGGCCGTGTGTGTGCTTTGTTTGCACAAATGTGCACAAAGGAAAGGGAGATCAAGTATTGTGGAATGCAAAGGTGGGTGTTTGGTGCAAAACATTCTGAAAGCTGAATTTGGAAAAAAAATTGGAGAAGTTTCAGAAAATGGGTTACAAGGCTTTCGTGATTTCTGTAAAATATGTTTTATTGTGGGATTTAAATTGTTTAGTGTTTGGAGTGTTTTACTTTTATGGAATGTAAAGGTAAGAAATTATTTGATCTATTAATGGGTGACTGAAAAGAACTTGTGTCTTGCAGATGTCAAATATAGGCTGATCTACTCATTGTACAAATAAGGTTCCATAGGTCAGTAATGAAGGCAGAGACATTCAGACTAATTTAAAAAAATAAAAGATGGAAGTACATGGAATTCACATGTATACAATGAAGTAGATTGAACTTTTTATATTTTTTCAGAGAGTAGAATTTAAATATTTGTCTCTTTAAAAGTTTCAGTTCAGCTTCACTATTGTATTTTAACATATTTTAAAAATATTTTAAATCTATAAAATACATAGGATGGCAGCACATTCTGTATTGGTGTTGTGGTAATTTCATCAAAAGTTGTAAAGATAGTTAATCTCAGTTAAATCTGTCATTTGGAGTAAGGTTTAGATGCAGGCAGTTGCTTTACACTTGACCTTTTGTGGACAGAATTTAGGAAAAAAAAATCAAAAACTTCTTATGTGTTTTCCTATTTGTTATGGCTTCTGACTCTCACCAAATCTTTTTTTTATAGTGCTAATTCTTGTTTTCAAGCCTTGTGTGATGGTTAGCTAATATGGGCTATAACAACAGTTCGTGTATAATCAAGTTGAAGGATTGTTATTGATGATTTTGGATAGACTGTCAAAACCCTTTTTTTAATGTAATTTGCTATTCATGAAGAAGTACAAAATTTACAGGCCAGAGCTGTCAGCTAGCTATTGTATTCCAGATCAGCAAACCTAGTAAGAGTGAAAAAATGTCTTTTGTGGTATTCCATCCTTTTTTATTCTTATAAACAAGTTGCACTATTTTAATTTTAATTAAATAGATTTTTGTTTTCTGTTTTGTTTCGTTTTTTTAATGCAAATTTAGCAGCAGATGCCAGAAATTGTCAAGTGATTAAAAAGCATGTGTTTCTAAATTCATTAATTCTCATGAGCAATCCCTCCACTGCTTGTATTTGCAGTTTTAACTTTGGTAAAACAGTAACTATTCTGATGAAGTATTATGTGAGACCCTTTTATTTTTGTGAATACCTAGAAAATCCAAAACATCTGGAATCTAACGTACTGTTTTTCTTTCTGTTTTTCCTACCATTTCCATCAATAATGCACAATCATTTTCCACTTTAGTTCTGGTTCATACAAGTGGTTTCTCTTTTTCTTTTTTTTTTTTTAAACCCACTTGCAAAAAATTTGATCAGAAGCAACTGCTTTCTTGGAGTGGGAACAGTTGGTCATCTTTGTCTGGAGATGACTTTAGACCTTGCACTCTAACACTTGGCGTTAGAGTGGTGAGATACTGAAGGCTGCCATTTCACCTCACATATAATGTAACACTCTATACATTCTTTATAATGAGGAACAATTTTAGGATTCAGTAACAATCATTTTGGCAACACATTTATTGCACACTGAGATCACTAAACCCATGTGTTGATAATTTGCTTTCTTATGAACTTCTGACTCCCATCGCTGAGTAGAAGGCTTGTTCACAGTGATTTGAATGCAAATAAATCTTGAATTTTTACAGCTTTCTAAAATATCTGAGTATATTGTAATGTTTGGTGAAAAGGCAGTCAAAAATTAGCTAAATTCCTAGTCAGCAGTTTCTTTGAAAATAGTTTTATTGTTTCTTAAATGGACAGTTTTGTCTAGTTTGATTTGTGACAGAGGAGTACCCTGCATATTTTTATCAGATTTAATACAATGAAATAAAGAAACCTGCCATTTCAATATACTTAATAATTTCTAACACATTATTTAAAGTTATTAAAGACATTATTTAACGTTATTAAAGGAATTAAACAATCAGTATTGAAACAACATGAATGCCAGTATTATGCAGAATGAGCATTGTCTATTATTATACTGGTAACTTTGGTAGATTTGAAATTAGATACCAAGAATACACTAGACAAGATGTGTTCAATAAACTGGATTTTTAGTCCAAGTAGATTTGATGTCCTGTAGGGATCCTCATACTCTCAGCAAAACATTATCACATACAGAATTTCAGAAACATATGGGGTGTGCAAGAATATTGTTATTTTTATATTGCTGTTGTGGGATGCTTCATTCATGCAGCTTTTTTTTCTTCTATTCTTTATGGAGCATTAAGTATGATGGAGTTTGTTTTTAACATTAAAAAAATGCAGTATTTTATATTTTATGTTTCTCCACCTTATGCTTATTTTTCCATATCCAACATGTACAGCTTTAATGCCAGCAGGATGCTCTGTGTTTTTTGTTTCCTTGTGCCTTGGCTTGTCACACCTAGAAGCTGCAGGACAGCCTTCTGTTTGACTGGCACAGAGCAATTCCACCACTTACAAAGAATGTGAGGAATTGGGCTGTGCTTCTTTGGGAAGCACAAGGAATTTACAGGTCATCTGTAAATTGCAGATTTTTTGTGGACTTGTCATTTAAAACATTGCTGTGAAATACTGAAACAGGTTGATCTGAGAGGTTGTGGGGCCTCCACCTTAGAGATGCTGAAAACGGGCCTAGGCAACCTGGTCCAAGGGAACCTGAGCAGAACCAAATAGAATCAGAAAATTGTTTAGGTTGGAAAAGGCCTTTAAGGTCATTGAGTCCATCCATTAACCCAGCACTGCCAAATCCAACACTAACCTGTGTTCCCAAGTGCCACATTGACAGATCTTATAAATACTGCCAGGGATGGTGATTCAAACACTTCCCTGGGCAGCCTGTTTAAGTGCTGGACAACCCTTTCCAGAAATGTTTCCTAATATCCAATTTAAACCCTTCCCCCTGTGCAACTTGAGGCCATTTCTTCTTGTCCTATCACTTGTTGTTTGGGAGAAGAAACTGACTCTCGCCTCACTACAACCTCCTTTCAGAGAATTGTAGAGAGCAATAAGTTCCTCCCACCCCACCCCCGAGCCTCCTTTTCTCCAGGCTGAACATATCCAGCTTCCTCAGCTGCTCCTCTCAAGACTTGTGCTCCAAATCCTTTCGCAGGTCTGTGCTCCAGTATGATTTTGTTTGTGTCTGCATTGTCAGGGCAGAAAGGAAAAACATAGAAATTGAAGACAGTGCAGAATCTTTAAAAAAGCAGAAGTGTTACAGATAAACTTAGATTTTCAGACTGGCAAAATTTTGCTGGCTGATTACTTTTGTCATTAGTCTGAGTGGTGTTACAGCCCTGCGAAGGTTTCATCATAGTCGTCTTGCCTGTAAGACATTGCCTTACTCAAATCTGCACATGTTCACGCCTAATTTGCTTTGTCAAAAGGATGCAGACCTGAAATATTTACTGCCAGTGTCCACCTCCTTCACTTCAAAGATTACACCAACAGTAAGCTCTTTTGAAAGATGAGGTTCTTTAAGCATCCTCTTGGATTTTGCATACCTAAAACCCCAATAGCTCTTTCTCCAGCCTTGTCATTGTCAGTCAGTGGCTATAGGTGGCCTCATCCGCACCATGTGGTTTCGGTGGGAAGCTGTGATTGTAGTGCTAATCTTCTTAGTGGTGCTTTGCATGAAGGGTGGCCCACCAGAGGACATCTGTAGTGTTGCATTTGCTGTTGTTGTGATTTTTCCTTGTTTCTGAGTGGTTTGACATATGGCATTAACGAGGTGAATACAAGTGTATTAAGAGAGATCTTTTACTAGTAGATGTGAAAAGAAAGTCACATACTCCAGTGGTTTTCCAAAGGAACAAAAGCAGCTTAGCTGTATTGACAGAATGCTCCGTTTGGTTGAAACATCTCTAAAAATGCTGATGAAAGAAGCCAATTTTGGGAAATACAAAAGATTGTGTGAGGTTCATTTCATCTCTCAGAGAAGAAAGGTTTGAGGAGCTGAAGCACAGTGAAACACTGCCCTGCATCCTTGCGGGTGTAAATGAAGTAATAGGTTTTGCAGCCCGGTGTTCTGGAGCGCACACATTCATTTACAGTTGTGTGGGGGGAACATGAGGTAATTAAAAGGTCCTTTATTAAATTATTTCTGCAGAAAATCATTTAGAAAAGAGTAAACCCCACTTAATCTTTGTCTAGGGAGACTCAGGACTTAATCTCTGGAGATGTCTTTGATATCACATTTGTTGAGATACAGCTGTATTAAGGTAGTGGTGGTGGGAACCCAGCAAGTCGTGCAGTCATGGAAGCACTGAGATGGTTTTTTTTAAAATCACTGTTTAGAAAGATGATCAGCTACTGCAAACTGCTTTTATTTATATACTTTCTAAATGTGGTGGTTTTTTTTTTTCCCCAAGCAGCATGCTGAGTACTCCTTAACATAGATCCTTAAATGTCAGGGTATGTTTTAAATTGGAACCAGATATTAAAACCATGGGTTTTTTTACAGTTGAAATTGAAACCAGCCTCACTATTTACTATGGAAACAAGTTTTTTATACAAATCTGTTCATGTGTACACTGATGTGCCAATCCGGGAATTATGTAACTTGGGGAATTTTTTTCATGCCTTTTTGCAACGAGCTTGTAGGAAGATAGATGGTACAGAACCTATTATAGTATGCATTGAGCCAATAACTTATATCTATAGCAGCAGTATGTGCTAATTGTCCCACTGGACTAAAGAAAGTATGGGCCAACTAACACAGAAAAGTGTGCAACCTAATTAAAGATTAACTTCAAAGATTTTCCCAAAGTTGTGTTCCCTGCAATTTTCACATAAGAGTGTTGTATTTTGTGATCCCACTGTTACTGAGAATTAAGAGGGGCTCAGGTGCTTTTAGGAAAAGTGTTGCATCATACTGTTTTTTCATACTTGTTTGTCAATTTAAGTGCGTATTATTAAACAGCAATTTTAAAAATTAGTTTCATGAGCTGTGAAATACCGTATAGCTGTATTTTCCTTAGTACCCTACTTTTATCTGTCAGCCTCTAGAAGACCATTATCTGGGACTGAGCATCTCTCACCTGCACAAAGAGTCTTGCGGAACTGTGGTGGTGTTGCCTAAGAGACCGTGTACTGTTTGGGTGGTTACTTATGCTGAGACCAAAATCCTTGATACATGTCTCACCTTGCAATAAACACCTGCCTAAGCTGTGCAGATTGTTCTGAAGGAGTTACTGGATCGATTCAATTGTAAAATAGGTGCTAAAAGGTAGCAGAAAATATAAAAAATTGTTATAAAAATTGAAACAAATCTTCATGGTCTGTGTTGTCTGTTTTTTAATAACGAATTTGTGTGTGTGTTTGTTGATGCAGGCCACAGAAACGTTGTTCCGAATGGCAGTAGCAAGAGGAGCTATTACACCTTTAAGACATGGAGAAGTAAGGCTAAATATATCAGTATTTCTTTGTTTTGTTTTTATTTTTGTGTAATATAATGCTTTATTAATGTTGTGATTTATAAATTCCTGGAAGCCATACTGTCTTTGGGTAAGGGAAGACAGCTGAACTGTATATGACCTGCATACCTATGTTACAGTGTTCTTTTTAAAGGAGAACAGGATCTTAAATTCTGCCTGGTCAGAAATGAAGTCTTTTTTCAAAAAACACTCCTTTTTCTCTTTGCTTCAGTCATAACTTAGTGGTGTGATAGAAAATGTCCTTTCACCTAGGTAGTTTTTCACTGGATTGTCTCTATTAAAGATTGTCAGGTCTGGAGAAATTCACATGATGTCAACATTTGTTGCTGGGTAGCTGTGGAGAGGTTACTTAATCCTTTTTTCCTTTTGAGAATTAGTAACTTCATGTAATATACGAAGTATTAATACATTAATTATTCCAAAGAGGATAAATGTATTTGAATATTATGTTGCTCGTGCATGTTTCTGTTCCTGATGAACTTTTTTTTACCTCTTTGTGTGGTTTGGTATCAGGTAAACATTGTTTTGAACATTGATCATTATATATCTCCAATATGAGGTGGTGTAATTTATGCTTAACTTGAATTTCATTTAAAAATTAAAATACTGCAGTCAGTCATGACACTGGAAATGAGGAATGTCTGGGAATTGCCACAGCTGGATGCTACAGTGTGTAGGGTATTGAATATGAGAAACATCAGTGTTTTTTCATGGTAATATGATTTTGATCAAATTCTTAATGAGTCTGTGAAAAGTTCTTGTCAGAGACACAGCATTCAATCTGTAACATTGACCTACACTGACCCTGGAATCCTGTGCTGTAAAATGTTCTTTATGCTGATGATGTTGCCTTAATTTTTTCTTTTGTGACAAAATAATGTATCTTTGCATCAATGTCTGAAGATGTACCTGAGATTTCATGTCCTGGCATGGTCTGTAGTTTTAGTTCCTCTGTGTATTTTGTGTACTGCTGTTTTCTACAGAAGAATGTAATGCAGTTTCCAGAAGTGCTAGTTACCATATATGTGCAACCCTTCCAAACTCCCTGTTTGGTGTTTTTATTCAGTGAAGGGTGCTTAATTTTCTGTGATTTAATGGCCAGGTTGCCTAAAAAGTTTGTGTAGTTACCCAGTGAATAGTGTGAATGATGGAAAAATCAAATGATGGTTTTTTTAAAGTGTAACTGATTTACTGTTTGCAGTGCAAAACACTGGGACAACTGCAGACATAATGATATGGTTGATATAAGTAATTTCTGTGTCTGATGCATCTTATGTTGAGCAGTTCAGCTCACTGATGTGGTAAAAAAAATTTTACTTTTTTCTTCAGATATTCCCTCTGATCTTTTATCAGTTAGACCACCTCAAGGGCTAGAGAGAACCAGATCAGAAGCAGTACAATAAGTGGTGAGAAGGTGTAACCATGGTTAGCAAGAAAGGAAGTGGGAGAAAGTGAACTTCATGTTGGTGTATACTGTGATGCTGTTTCTGAGGTATTCCTTGGGTCTCAGTGGAAATGCAGTTAAGGCTAAACTAGATAATTTATAGATAAAACATATAATAATGGTCCATAATTGGCTTTTTGTCCAAGAAAGCAGTTGGAGAAATAAGAAATTAGCTTTTTGCTCTCTTACATTTTTTCAGGCATTATTCAGGGGGAAAATGTTTTCACTCAAGGGAGATGTTTCATTAAATTCTATTGTGTAATTATAATTTATGTAGTCTGAAAATGAGAAATTACATTATTCAAATTAAACTAATTTTTCCAGAAGAAACATAAAATTATCAAGAGACGTACTAAACTTTTTTGAACTCTTCCAAGAAATTGTTGAATGTTTCCACAGTGTGTAACTAGAAAGGGAGCCAGAAAAAAAGTTGAGTATGAACTAAAGTTGACTGTATTCTGTTTGAGAAGTGTGAATTTGGCAGTGAAAATCAAAACAGAGAAATTTTTTAAATGGAAATTTCAAAATACAGAGGCAGAAGTCCAAATGTGCAAGAACCCTGTTCAACTTTCACATCATAACTTAAACATGTAACACCATTTAAAATTTGAGAGGAGGTAAAACTTTTCAATATTAAAAGGCAAAAATAATACCTTTTTGTTTTAAGTTAATAAATAAAAACATGATAGTATTCTATCTGTACTACTGAATAGACTAAGTGCAAACATTTCTTCTACAGGCAAAACAAGCTGCATAAAAACAGTCCATTATGATCCAGTTGCCGTCACCAGGTGGATTTATAAGTTATAATATTGAATGTCCATGGGTAGTCCGTTTTTTTTTCTCCTTTCAACATTTCCTCATTCATTTGGCCTTATCAAGCCTTTATGCACATAACATTTTTACATTTTTCCCTTATTATCCTTGAAGAAATTGAAAAATTAAGTTGTGAAGGTTTGGTCTTTTTACTTTTGCATGTGGTTTATAAAATCACTGTTGAGAGTTTAGATAATGGTGCTGCCAAAACTAGTTATCAAAATTGGGTGCATAGTTCCAAAACTTACTTAACTGTGGAATATTAACCATAGAGGTTCCTGAAGAATCTTCTCAGCAATTCTCTTGCTCCTGGTTGGATGGACTGTGTTCTTCTGTCTGAAGTGTTAAGTTATTTGAGGAAGCTTCTGTTGGGTATAACCCTCAAAATCTTTGTGTATTGGCCTTGTGATGGCAAAGACAGGAAAAATACTCTTTTGCAGAAGAGGAAGAGTTAGAACAAAAAAGAGCTTAGGCTGCATGATGGGATCTGTTTTATAATGCCTGCAGCAGCTGAGATATTTTGAAGAAGTTTCAAAGAAAGGAACAGAGCCTTCAATCTGTAGCATTACAAGTCAGTGCCATTTAGATAGGATATTGCACTGTTTATGAAATGCAATGGAAAGCAGAGTATGCAGAGGGATTTCCAGACTGTGTCTTAAAGTTTCTGGGAGGTTCAGTTCATGGGAGTGGTGGGATTTAGCTGGGGTGCCTGAAGAGATACCCATCCAAAGCTGCCTAAGGGTGTGATGAATATTACACTAGAAAAGAAACCCAGGAGGAGGCTGAACGGGGTGTCCTGCCTGCTCAGCTTATTTAGCTCATGTCCCCATGAGCTAGAGACCAACCAACTGGAGTTTATGACACTTTGCTCCTGCCGATTCCTGATTCCTTTGAGAATTTCCAGTTATATTGTCCATATGGAAGAATGTGCAAAGTTCAGCAAATGTGTCTTGTCTTGGGGATACAACAGCAATGCAGCTTTAAGGGAATCATCAAACCAGTGCCCTCATAAGTAATGAGCCTGGAGCATTTGTAAGTATAAAAATATCATTGTCAACCAAATTTAAAGTATAAATATCTATAAAAAGATAAGTATTCGTTGTACTTTCTAGCGTAAAATGGCCTTATGGTGTAATACATGTAATGATATGCATTGCTGTAGCAGTACATACCCATGCTTGAAGGTGGACTGTTGAAAAAAGGCAAGTATTTGCTTTTGTTTAAAGCTGTTTTTATCAGATTTCAGAATTAAACTTCCGTTTTCTGTAAATTCAGTAATGTGAAGCGCGAAGTTTCATGAATTTAGCCTAAATATATGTAAAAAGTAATTTCTGTGATTTTGTGTTCATAATAAACAGCAGTGGTGTATTTGTGATTGCATTTTTAGCTAGAAGTTGAACAAGGAGATTAGTAAGGATCTTTAAAATGTTGTTTCTTTTGTATATTTACAATGATCACTGGCAACAGTGATATGAAATGCTCCTTCGTGCAGCACTGCTGTTTGTTCCACAGATGTACAGAAAGAACCTTGGAAAGGAGGGTACACCGTTGTGACATTACTGCTAGCCCAGGTTTTCCTTGCCCTCTTTCTTCCCAGTCCTCTATGCCATAGCAGAGTGCAGTGTAGAGTCCTGGAAACTTACCTGTGGAATTAAAGTCATCTACACTTAAACATTTTCTATTATTAACAGTAACTGTAATGATTTCTTTCATGAGGAGGAACTTTTTAATTTTACTTGCCATTGGAGCAATTCTAAAGAGATATTACAATGACACCTGTCATCTTATTTAGTTGTGTAATGTAAAGATGATATGGCATTAAGCATTCATTAAATGATGATCTCTTTTCCATATAAAGCGGTTCTACATTTGATTCTTAAATTCTGGGTTTTGTTATAATGATGTTTTTCTTGTGTTTTGGCTGGTTTCATTTGTAATACACGAAACCCAGAAATACTTAATTAATGATAATATTGCAGGTTCTGAAGAATTATCAAGAATCATTTGAGATTAATTTTCATTTAAATAAAATTCCTTTGGATACACAGTTTCCTGTGGTTTCAGCTCAGGGACGTACCAGGAATAATCACTTACAGGCACATTCGAAACCAAATGGCAATGGGACAATGGACATCTGATCCCCTCACCCTTGTGCCTTCCCATCACAAAGATGTCTTTATTATCTGGGATTCAAAAGTTCTGCTGTCACAGACTCCCCCAGCATCTCGTTTCCATGCATTTTTCTTGAATGCTTTGGTACTGACATGTTAAGGAAAGATGTTTTCTCAGATTTACATAAATCTTGCAGCAGTAGAGACACTGTAGTTACACTGCAGTCCTGAAGCTGCTTGACTTTTTAAGCTTCTGTCCTTAGCCAAGGGCATGTTAAAAAGGCAGTGCTGTTGGGCAGAGTGAGCCTTGTCTTTTCTCACTGCAGTCGTGATTCCTAACAAACCAGCCTTAGTACAAGGAAACTTAAATTTTTTTAAGGCCATGTCATAACTTTCATGGGCTGTTTCTGCTTGCAAAGTAGGATTGTCAGCCTCTTGGATCTCATCCTCTGGGTTTTTCCTGTCCTGGTTAAGGGTTGCTGGCACACAGAAAATATGTGTATTTTTTTGAATTTAATATATTGCAAAAAAGTATAAATTTAATTTAATCAAATCATGTTTTCTGAATATGTGATGTAAGATCCAAAGTGCCTGCGGGTTTCAGTATTAATTTCTCTAATAATAACCACCTTATATTTGAAAGCTATTTGCAAAACTAAAAGGAAGGAGCTGCTTGCAGGCAGGTCGAAGTCCCTTTTCCTCTTTTCTCTGTCCCTAAGAAAATAATCTGTATTTAATTTTCAGCTTTTTCAAAAGACGTGGTTTTAAAAAATTAGAAATAAAAAGTTATCCTGTAAGAGTTTTCGGACACATCAATTAACAACTCACATTATGGGCATACATAGTTACAGCTTCTCATTAGTGAAATCTATTTTGGAAGTGGTATTGAGCCTGTCTTTTATAACTTCTTGTAAAGAAGAAGCAAATCGATAAAAAATATCCACAAGAATAGAACTCTTTTATAGTCTACTGACTTAAGGTTTTGGTTTGGGGCATATGTGTCAGAAGTATTTAAAAATAGTACTGGGATCTGGAAAATTCTTTTGGCAGGTCACAATGGGTAACAGTTCAAAGGTAATTTAATTGCCAAAGACTGGCATACCTTATCTATGTTATCTGGAAGCAAGTCAAAAGTAAATAATTCTGATTAAATGCAGTGAAAACTAAGGCTTGATTGGAGTGAGTGAGATTGAGAATGCAGTTGAACCCTGGGGAGCAAGAGCACCAGATTTTGAGGTATTCCAGTGTACAGTGTTCCAGTGCTGTTTTTGCCATGCATTCAGTTGAGTGAAGACATTTTGTTTAGCTTGCCCTGGGTTATTCAGTTTAAGCGGTTTATAGGTTTTTAGTTAATTTTTAATCATGAAGAGGAAAGTAAATTTGTCTCAAAACCACAGTTGAATATGAAGAATTTTTCTGCTCTTTTAATATGCCATTTTTTCTGAGAATATTCAGTTTCTTACTAAAAATAATCTCAAGCCTTGATAAAGTATTGACCTGTTCTAAATCATTTTAAAGTGAAGTGATGGAATTGATTTGTTAGGGAATGTGAAAAATTAATGCACTGTAGGAATCACGTTTGGTGTAAATTTAAGGTAGAAATATATGAAAGTAGGATAGTGGCTACATGTTTCAGAATATGAAGAGGCACAACTGAAGAAAGGTAATACACAAGTTTGGAAACTCAGAGAACTTAACTTTCAAAACAGAAGTGAAATAATATCTAGGTGACTCATGCTTTGTATTTTTCCTGTGAGTGTATGAAAAATATAGTCTGTCTATTTTTCATGGAGTGGAACAATGGATTAAGTACTTCAAGCATTTGAAATATCATGCTATGCATTATTGTTATTATAACATAATTTTCTTTAGTGCAGTCTAATGGTATATGTTTATCTTAGAATAGTCATAACTTCCCTTTGTGACCTGAAACACAGGGCTAAAAAGTAAATTAAATTAGTTCAGAACTATTTGCCTGGTATATTTCACCAAGAAGGCATTGGCAAAGAGTAAAGTAAGGAGGCAAGAGGCAATTACCTATTTTAAAGACTTATCTTTGTTTTCTTTTTTTTCCTTAATACTTTACCTTTATATTCTTTTCCATCAGCAAAGCGGTGAGTGCATGGCAAAAGTAGACTATAAAAAATTATGGTAAGGAAGTTAAATGCAAGGAAACATATTTAGTTCCCAATCTAGTTTTTTGGTCTTCTATGTCATGGTCTTTGAATGAAGCTGTCATCTGGTTTTATACTTAAAGCCTGCCCCCAGAATTGCTCCCTGCAACTCCATTGTTCTGCCAGAGCAAAGATCATGCATAGGGAGAGTTTTACTCCTGTATGTGAGGAAAGGCATAGCAGGTGCTAGCAGAGGTTGGTACTTGAATAATGCTTCTTTCTCACTTCGGTGGTGTTGATACTGATCTATGTTAGTTCATTCATAGAGTTGAAGAAATAGGCAGCTGTAAGAAGATCTTTAAACTGATAAAGCTAACAATTTGTTTACATTCCTGTATGCATTTAAAAATGCTGTATGTTACTAAAGCATACACTCAACTGATCTTCAGTTTCTTCTGTGCAAGTTGTTTCATTCAAGTTGTTGGGATAATAACCTCACCAGAGTATGAATGCACCCCACTTTCTCTGACTCTTTGCAATGTAAATATATGCAGGCCAACTAACTCACTGCTGTATGCACAGTCATAGAATCACAGAATGGTTTGGGCTGGAAGGGACCTTAAGAGACACATTGTTCCATCTCTCCCCACCATGGACAAGGACACCTTCTTCTAGACCAGGTTGCTCCAAGCCCCATCCAGCCTGGCCTTGAACACTTCCAGTGATGGAGCAGCCACAGCTTCTCTGGGCAACCTGGGCCAGTGCCTCACCACACTCACAATAACGACTTTCTTTCTGACACCTAATCCAAATGCATTCTCAGTTTGAACCCGTTCCCCCTTGCCCTATCACTACAGTTGAGTCCCTCTTGGCTTGCCTGTAGGCTCCCTTGAGATGCTGGGTGGTTGCTGTGAGGTCTCCATGCAACCTTCTCTTCTCTAGGCTGAACAGTCACTTTGAAGGAGGGGTGTCCTGATTTTACTGTAAATGTTACTTACACTCAATGATTTTCAGCTAATTAAATGTGGTACTCCTTTTGTAAAACAATATCTCATTCAGTTCATTTTATGCTCCTTGTCCATGTGTTAGACTTAATAAGGTATGGTTGAACACACATAAACAAGAAATAAGTAGTCTTATTGGATAATTTTTAATTGTCCCATATGTAAACAGATTGCATAAAACAAAATGCAGTTTAAAATGTCTTTGGGTTTCTGAAAGAAGGACGAATGTGCCTATGGTCAGTGAGAAAGCTCTTTCCATCCAACCTCAAAAGTCCTGTTGTGATTCTGTGTGCTACTCTTCATGTTTAACGACTTAAATTTTCAAACATTTTTCTGTAGGTATAAAGCTAGAATAATGCTACTTTTATTGGGCATATACTTGATTAATATTATATAAAAGTTAAAATTTACATAAATTTCTCTTAAGCTGTAGAAAAATCAAATGACAGTACATAAGGTAAGCAGCTCCAACTTATAAAGGCTAAGGGTGTTAATGTTATTTCCAAAAAGTGAAGGTATGGAAAATACTGTTGATAGGAAGGTCAGCTACTAGGGTTGGGAACTGATACTGAAGACAGGGTGTAGTATTTCTGGTGTGACATTATTTGGTGGCAGGGGGAAGAGACTCTGGAGTGTTTCCATCATGTGACAGGCTGTGATCCTTACTGGGTGAGCATAGCTGCCTTTTTTGGCCACCATAATTCTGGTACTATACTCCGGTGATCTGAAATAATTTCAAATTTAAAAATCTTTCATCTTCCTCCTTCTTTTAAAGAACTTCTCTGCATTTGCTCTGGAAGACTAAACCCTTTACCTAAATAACAGCACGTTTAGGAGAACAGTCTAGCCTCAGATATTTAGGAACCTTTACAAATGTTAAGCTAGTTGTTGTTATGGACAAGATCAAATGTTACTGCTCGCTGCTCAGGTGTGAGCATTGTGTGTGCTGACGAACCCAAAATAGTGGGTGTTAATGGAACCTAACATGGCTAAAGTTCTGTAATAACAGTCTACACTGGTTCATTGTAATAGTTAATTGTAATGTTTTTACAGTAGTTAATCACTTAGAATGATATTCTCTTTCTTGACTGACACCTCAGTGCAACATGATTACGATAGGTGCAGATCTGGTCTGCCAGCAGCAGGAATGTTAGGTGCATGAACTGCTGGAACAATTCTCCCACTCCAAACCATGAAACCAATCTGTTCCTGTCGGTTAAAATTTTACAGAAACTAATTGTTGATGGAATCAGGTGAAAAATGTGTGATTCTGGTTAGCAAACAGTCTGTAGAGTTTCTTGGTCATGGAGAACATTCCTCTGGCCATGTGCATGTGTTCAGATGTGTGTGTGACTATACCTATTTTTGTTACTTATGTGTCTTCCAATATTAAAGTGATGGGCAGTTTAGTTTTTTAAGTATACTGTTTTTTAAATATTCGTACTATAATTGATAAAATTGTAATATAATTATTAAATATGTTTATTATGGTAGAATAAATATTCAGTTTCATTGTTTCTAAGTTTCAGAAACTCAAGTTTTTAAAGCTAATAACCCTCAAAATAATATTTAGTAGAACAATGTACCAAAAACTCAAATAATGAACCTTTTTTGAAGTAGCACTGTTTTCTGTAGGAAATATGTACAATACAAGTGACTGCCTGGATAAAATAATGACCTTCATTTATAAGTATCCTGCAGAGCTGCAAAAAGTAAACTGGTATCTGCAGTCTGCCTAATGCAGTGCTCACCACATCACCGCATGCAATTAAGCATAAGTGATTTTTCTGCTCAAGACAGGCTCAAGACTGATTTAGCAATGAAACTTAATTACTTCTAGCCCTTAGAGAAAATGGCCCAACCAGGTTGAGGTTGTTGGCAGGGCAGTGTGGGAAAGCTATTGCTGCAACTCCCTTCCCTGCTTCTGATTTTCTGTTAGCAGTACTTACAGCACAGTTAACCTTCAGTTAAGCAAATATTCTCACAAAAATGATGCATTTTTATTTCTTTCTTTGCTACAAGGCTAAGGAGAAAGATAACAAGACATTGCAGTATTTTAAAAGCAAGTGTTCTGATGAAATTCCACAGCTTCAGTGTATGGATGATGTTATTTTGTGCTCATGGAAATGAAAACTTAAAAATAAGTTCTCAAATGGCTAACTGTAAGGTCACATTCTGGCCAGAGAAATCTCAAGCTAAAAGCTAAGTGCATTTATGCTTCTTGACAATTTAATATGTTATGGGTGATTTTTTCTTTATTTTGTACTTAGATTACAGGAAAAAATTCTGAGCAAAATGAACATTACCCAAAAAATGAAACATATTAATAAACTACTTTATACTCAAAATGGCTTCATTTGAGTTTTTAGGAATGTGTTATTTTTCAAGGAAACAGGAACTTCAATTCTGTGACTCCAAGGAATATAGGGAATACATCTGGAATAACAATTCAGAGGGACATATGGCATCAATTGGCTAATATTTTCCTATATGGGGGATTCTGACTGAAGTAAGAGGGAAAATTGTTCATTAATTCTGTGGGATTAAAAATGCAAATACTATGTTGTTTTGGATTTACGTACCATATTGAAGAACTGTGAGTATGGGAAAGATGTGGAATCTGAGCTGTTTGTCAGTTGTGACAATAGCTTGCTTTGCTTCTGTAGTATATTTTCCCCCTCAACAGTTTCAACTCCCTTACTCTTATCTCTTTGTATAGAGAAATTTCTCATTTGCCTCTGGGATTGTAATTTATGAAGAGAAGCAATATTGCAGTTGTAATTTGTTTGATAGATTTCCTCCTTAGTAGTGCTCCAGGTCATGTTCCTGTTAACACCTATGGACATGTTTATCAATGGAAATATTCATGGTAACAAAACTAAACATGTGCCTGAATATTTGTGAGAGTGTGCAGCCTGAGACACTAAATCCCAAGGGCATGTTCAGCACATGCTCTAGTGCTTTACTCAGTAGGGAGTGAATTTAAGAGTGTGTGTAGGTCCCCTTGATTTCAACAGTATATAACCAAACAAGTGACTTAAGCTTTTTGCTAGACGGGAATTAATAATTTAAGTATGTACTTGAAGTTTTTAGGGTTTTTTTTCTATTTTTTTTTTTTTTTAGGTCAGAGCATTGAAGGACTCATTGGAATGAGTACTGTCTTAGCCTTATATTCAGAATCCCTGGAATAGTTAACCTGCCCTGGCTTATGTTTATTATATTATATTACATATATCCCATATATATATAAAATTTTTTTATTTGAACTGCTCAGGATGACATTTTCTGAGGCAATGAGGATGGTGCCCCCCATTTTCTCTATGCAATCTGAGTGTACCTCCATTCACGAAGGAGGCCCAAGGCCTTTCACAAAGCCCACCACATGGCACAACAATGAAAGATGCAGCAGAGACCTGAATTACACTTGTGCCACCAATGTGACTCAGGAACTACAGGAACTTCATAATGCATGATACATGCCTGGAACAGTTGACTACCTGAATAAGCTTGGGAAAAGGCTGGGGAAAAGTTTAGTGTTGACATCTCCTTATGAGGCTTGGATAGGTAAGTGACTGACTTGGAGACCTACAAGTACATGTGAAAACTAAGCTTTTTGTCTCTTCATTATACGGGAAAAATGCCACTGCTTATTTTGCAATAGGTCATGCAATAGATGTACTTAATTCCTGTCATAAACTCATTAGTGGGATTACAAGCAGTGAAAGATGGTCTTGATAACCCAAGTGGTCTCCTGCAGTTTTAGGTTCTGGTGGAGCTGGGTCCCAGTGGCTTGGCAACCCTTGTTCTTTGCAACCATCCAGTGATATATGGTGGAGCTTAGTCTGCCCTGTAAACTTTATGCTACAAATTTTGGACTAATAATACTGTTGGAATATAGGGTGAATCATAGTCTTTGCCTCTTGAATTTCACTAAAGTTTGGAAGCTAAACTCACTGGTAATTAGAAGAAAATGTTTTATTGAATTAACGTAACAGCCTTGCTGCCTCCTTTTGTTCCTTGCTGAAGTGTTTATAACACAGGGAGACATGCACTGTGTTCTTTACAAAGCTGCTTTCTGGCAGGTGCTTTGGCTCCTGTGCATGTGTTGGATTTTATATCTCCGTTAACTTGAGTGTAAGAAGAGTTCAACACTCATTTTTCATTTACTTCTCTGAATTTGCTCTGAGCTGTGTCATTTTGTGGTCTGTGCAGGATGGAACTGAACAGAGGCAGATGTGGAAATACTTCTTTTCAGTGAGATTATTTTGTACACAATGTACTCCTCTCTATGGCATTCATTACAGCTCATCGGACTTTGTGTAAATTCAGGACAAAAATGTAGACAAATAAATTTCTCTGTGTCATCTGCATGCCCTTGAACTCAGTTTCACTTTGAAATGACTGTATGAAGAGGCCATGAGTGGGTACAATTTTCCAGTCGTAAGGAAAGTGCTTGGAATTCCTGAGATTTGGAAGTGTGCACATATGTTTAATAAAACATGTGACTTTTATTTTTTAAAAAAAGCTCTTTTAAGTCGCAGAAACTCAGAGCTTTTATATAATCAGATCTGACCCTGGAGCTGTTTATCAGACTTCAAGAAAATGCCCTTCACTGGCAGTTTGAATGGTAGTGATGATATTTAGAGGAAAAATTGACTAATCTTTCTTTCCATGTTCTTGGTAGCCATCAAAGATCTCAAAGTTCATTCTCTTGTTTCATGTTGAATAAAAAAGAACCATTTAAAAGTAGCAGCTGGTGTCCAGTGTGCTCTGGTAGAGGTGGTGGTTATCAAGAAATAATTCCTGTGTAAGATGTCTTGTTTTCCAAAACATGTTCTTCCAACAGTGAACTGTACTTGTGAAACTGGCTTAAATGAGTGTTTTTTAATAACTTAATCACCCAATAAAATTATTTCAGTTCCAGTATATGCAGTCTCTGCAAACAGCATTTGGCATTGAGATGCATAAAATATTTTGATTATTTTAACGTGACAGTAATATGAGAAATTCTGTTCTAGGTAGTGGAACTTTGTATACAAAAGACAAATACATATATTTAATTTTATTGATTAATAAATATTTTGGCATATATTAGAGTATAAGTACATGATTTTGAATTTATTAAAGTGGTACTCAACAATGGGCATAGTGACAAGTAGGTGGATAAGAAAAGGTTCCTCCCTTGGTCACTTACCTCAAGGCATTTTTATGCAAAAAAAGTTACAATTTGAGGTCACATTACTAATTCTGGAATGAAAAGTTACACCTGTTTAGCATTTCAAATGCTGTCCTTATGTCTGAAGCAGAGAGAACAGTTTGTGCATTTGAAAGTTATCTTTTTTGCATCTTCACCCTTCCCCATTTTTGTTTTCTACGGTAGTCAACAGGTTTGGTTTTTGTATTTTTTTAAGGTGCTATCAAGACAAAGTCTTCTATTGTGATAACTAGAACAAGCCCACAAGATTTCTGCTTCTACAACTTTATCTCCAAAGGGAGAGCTGTGGCAGAGAGATGTGGTTAGAGAGTACAAGCCTTGCTGGAGTGATATTGGGAGAACTGGGCCAGCCTGTTGAAGGGGGCCTCTTTGGATTGGTCTCACCATCTGATCAGAAGACTGTGGGAAAGGTTGTCTGTGAATTACAACATAATTTCTGTGCTGCCTGTTATTAAGATGTCGTCGGTCCCACAGTGCTGAATGTGAAAGGTTCCCTAAGTAGGGATTTTAGGACAGCTAAACTTAGACAAAGCTGCTTTTATTGCTGGAATACCTCATTCAGTCATTTTCCCAGTCTAAATGAGAGTTCAGATTTGTCTCTATTAATTCCCTCAGGGTGTCTTTAGGAATTTTATGCAAGATCTCTAAAAAAGAAGGAATTGTGTTTCTGTTTCTGATGTTCTTATCTGGCATTATATTAAACGTTTGAAGATATACACATTGAATATTTGAAGATATAGTAATGAACCAAGTGAAGTGCTTGCATTTTTCTTTGACCTATTCCTGTATTGTAGGCAGATTATAGTATCAAAATACTGTATTAAATCACTTAATAATGAAATTCTTTGTTGATATCTCAGGGGTTTGAAATTCCTTTGGGTTTTCCCACCACCACCTTTGAAGATAAGGCCTGATTTGTCATGTGTTACATGATTCTGAAATAGTTTCTGCTCAGGTGACCTAAGGAGCAGATAAAAATGGTGCTGTATTTGGGGGAGAGAAAATAAGAATTGTTTTTTTTTTTTTAATTTAACCATTTTTTCTTTAATTTCTATAGATTTAGCAAAGTTGCAGTCTTTCAGAATATACAAGAATGTTTATCCGGTTGTGTAAGGCTGTCTTTTTATTGATCAGAACCTTTCAGGTGTGAACATTTGTTTTTTATTTGGAAGTGAAAGCTCTTTGCTAGAGATTCAGTACTTATTCTAGGTAAGACCTGAGAAAGCTCCTAATTTTTATATCAAAGCTTTCCAAAAAGAAACATTTTTTCAAGTGAAACCAGAAGATAACAGAATTTAATTCTCAAGTATTTTACTTTTGTTTTTCACTTGTGTAATTTTTCTGTTGTTTAATTTTCTGTCTTGAATTTGTTTCTGCTTAAAAGCATAAGGACCTCAGGTCATATTCATAAAGACTTCTTACATTAAATCTTCTAGTATTAAGCCCTCATTCAGTTTTATGGTGATATAAAGGGTCTGTGATTTTCCCCTCAAACAACATTTTTATGTGTGCTTCTCCTTGGGCAATAAGCACAATATTGGTCAGTGTTTGAAGAAGCATTTCATTGCCCCAGTAGTGAAGGAGGTGTTCTAGGGATAGTGTGAAGCGCTGCCAGAAGTTCTGGAAGCAGTCTGAGAATGGCTTTGATGTTGCGATATCTGTACATGGATACCAAGCTAAGGACCCTGTACAAGGCTCAGTTTAGTTTCTTGTTTTTGCCGTTTAAAGTAAAGCTCCTGACACAAAGGCAGCAACGGAAACCCCCCCTGGATTTTAGTTGGCCTTTTTTTTTTTTTTTTTTTTTTTTTTTTTTTTTTTTGACAAAAGCAAGGCAGCTTGTAATTAGGGTTGAAAAAGACTCTTAATGGTGTACTAATTTATTCCTCTTCCTTGTCCTGACAGGTTTAATTATTCCTAAATATCAGTGAGTAGACTGATGACTAGCCCCAAATTGACCAGCTCCATTGATGATGGGAGAGTGGTAAAATTGTTCTTGCCACTTTGTTTCTTTTTTTTTTTTTTTGTGAGTTGTACTAGTGAATTACTTCCTCAGGTAACCTGTGTTTTACTTAATTGTAGAGAAGACAATTAGACATTGTCTTTGTTTCTCATGGGTGTTTTTTCAATTCCTCAGTTACCATCTTGGCTGCAATGTAGAGGGTTTAAATTAGTTTTACTTGCTGCAATATTTCCCCTTAAAGTTAGATTATAACTTTCTTTCCAACACATTTAAAAAAATTAAATCGCCTCCCTCTTGTAATATTTTTTCTTTCCTGGATTCCTGGTATTTTTTCAAAATTTAAAATGACTCAACGTGCTGGACTTTTCCATATTGTCTCCATCAGTGATTGTTATTTCCTTTTGCCCCTTTGCTGCAGGAAATACATCTTTCATGTCACTCTTGGGCAAGGGAGTAGCTAATTTATACAAAGACCAAACTCTCTACCAAAATGATCCTCTTTTATAATTTCCACAAAAATTGAACTCCTTTTCTGCCTACCTAGTAACCTTTTGCTGTTGCCTCCTTCGGTGTTTTATATACTATAACAGCTATGCTGTTGTTATCCCACTACTGAATGACTCATCTCATCTGATAAATAACTTCTGGTTGTGTACTGCTCTGTTTGGTTATTTGTCAAGGAACATGGAAAGATGCAGGTTATCAGTTTCACTTTTTCTAGGGGTTGAATAGCATAATTCTGCATTTGATTTATGGCAAGTGAGAAGGAGGCAGGGCATAGAAAAGTGAGGAGGAGATATTCCTGCCTAAAAAAAAAAGTCCTATGTGAGTATGTATAGGAATAAAACTTACATAATGGGAGAACAAAACAGATTACTCTGTGAATCAGAATAGTTGATGTATTTTACTGAGTCTTCATGAACTGGTCTCATGATGAACACACTTTTGTCCAAGCTCTGTTGTCCTTGTAACAGAAGCGACTGAATTACACAAGACCAAAACAGCATCAGCGAGTGCAGCAAACACAGTAAGTTGTGCAAGAGGACAGCCTCAGGTGTGTTCTGAACTCACCTGCTGCTCCAGAGCCTGTGAAATGGGCTGTCTTCCACTTGAAAGCTTTGTCATTACTACCGCTGAAATGCAAAATTACAGTGTTTGGTCTGAAAACAGCAGTTTGCTCAAAGAAATGGTGTTCTGATGTTCAGAAAAAAACCCCAGAAACCTGATAGAGCATATGGGTACACATCAAGTACGACAGGAGAAAACATCTCAAGGACACACACTTGTGAACTGAAATAATAGCATGTTCTGTTCCCCTCAGTTAACATCTGAAATATCTTTGTAACTGTCAAGACCAGTCCTTATTCAGGTCCTGGTCACTGCAGAAATTGGTTGCAGTCATCAGAAAAGTGGAGTAGAATCAGAGAATGATTAAGGTTGGAGAAGACGTCTAAGCACTGCCAGTTCCACCACTAAACCATGTCCCCAAGTGCCACATCCACTCATCTTTTAAATTCTTCTGGGGACGATGATTACACCACTTCTCTGGGCAGTCTCTTCCAGTGTTTGGCAACCCTTTCATTGAAGAACTTTTTCCTAATATCTAATCCAAACCTCCCCTGGCTACAGTTTAAAGCTGTTTCCTCTTTTTCTATTGCTTGTTCTATGGGAGAAGAGTCCAGCCCTGCTGGGAAAGAAGTGGTTTTTTAATCTTCCCTCCAGAAAGTTTTAAACCAGGAAAGGCTGGTGCTTTACTTTATGCCTCTTCTCTGCATGAATCCCTTTGTGTATCTACTGACAGTATCATTTCAACAAAGAGAATGTACCCAGGTCTTATGTGCTTCTCTTAAAAATATGTTGAGGGTTTTTTTGCGATATTTCTTTTGTTCTCAATGAGTGCTGAAATTGATACCAAGTAAGTAATCTAAAGTGTCAAAAACATTAATATCCATTGTTATTAGATGATAGCATCATTTTGATTGCATGAATTATTTTACATTATTATTTGCAAGATGTTTATTTAAAATACTAATGTGAAAACAGTAGTTAATTTATATTCATCAGAACTATTATATTTATTTTCAAACTTTCAGAGAAATGTCTACAACATGAGTAATCTAGACTAACTCAGTATTAGTCTATTAAGTATTGTCCAGATGAACATTTTGTCTATATTGGTATTGAATTTCTACAAGGGTTTTTTTTTTCTATAATTTGATAGCTGCAACTATCAGTTCCTGTTTTACTCTGGTGTGTACTTGCTTGAATATGTGTAACCTGATCTGTTCTTCTGAATTTTGTCTGTTCTGGGGCATGTGCTGCCTGCTTGGCTCCAGTCTGCTTTTGTCTCCCTAGCTTTCACTTCTGTAATGATTCCCTGCAGTCCATGAACATTAAGGTTCATGTGAGGTCAACCATACCTTGCAGATAGTGCAAATAATGACAAATATGGGGGGGTTACACAGTGTTTCCTGTACTTAATTTAGAGGCTGGTGATTTGTGAGCAGCCTGCAAGGATGCTGCACAGAGTTTGGTTTGTCTTTAAGTTTGCGTTTGAATCCCTGATCCTGTTCCCAGCCCCCCACCCCCTTTTTTTTTTCTTTTTAAAGAAATCCTTGAACTTGAGCATGCTGGGGATCTTCTGTCTCTGAATTTGTCTTTTTTCATGTTTTCTATGTATTTTATTTCTTTACTTTTAGTGGTTTTGTGTTGACAAAGCTGTTTCTCTTTAACCACCAGCACCTGAACTTGGGTAGCATGAAAAGGAAACTGGCCCAGCTAAGGAATAATTTTAGTCCCTAATGGCAGTGAGAGTCCATGGACGGGACACAAAATATTTTCTTACATGTTCCAAAAAGAAGAGATAGCTCTAGGCTAGAAATACCTTTTGCAAAGTAGGAAGTGATGTGTACATGTGAGTGATTTGATAGCTCAAAGAATTTCTCTCTCCATCAGCTGATGTTAGGAAGTAATTTAATATTACTTGTAAGAGTGCTAGAAGGTAGCAAAGCAGGCAAGTTATTAAAAAAAAACATAGCAACAGCTACAACACAACTCCCTCTTTTTCTTCAGCTTTTTAACAAGCCTGTTCTAATTTGTAACATTATAGGCTTTTGCCCCCTGAGAGCCCTTTGTCCATGCAAAGGTGATTGGGGAGGGTTGTGGGGCTGGGTACTGCTGGGCTCTTGTGGCTGCTATTAAGGAAACAAAGATGAAATCCTTTTGTTGCTTCCTTGGATTCAGAAAAATGACTAAAATCTCTGAGATTGCTGGCAATTGCGGTATAACAGTTTACTCAAAGATTTCAGGAGTATTTGTGAAAGCATTCCTTTAAATATGGAATAATGAAATTTGATGAGATAACCTAATATGTCTTCTTTTACCTCAGTTGTCTTTGTTATTAAGCTAGCAGAAAAGTCTTTGTTTCAGGATACTTTCACTAAGATATGCTGAGATAATCTTTTTGGTTGATTGATTTATTCTTGTGTGCCCTGTTGGGAAAGAGAAAAAAAATCACATCTTCTATATGTGATGGGTGCTCTGATATTATGCATTTTGTCATTTTACAGAGTGGGACCTGCACTTAAGCTGTTTTACAGGAAAGTCTTTTGAGACTATTGAGGAGACAGACCAGAAGCATAATTATGCCAAAACTGCTGACTTTCAAAACAAGAGTTTCCAGTGATAACAGGATTTAAACTAAATGCAGTTTAATTTCAGTTCCGTTGCTGCAATTTTTACCTTGTATTTACATTTTTCTGGACTTGAATTTGTTAACCATTGATGTAATAGCTGTGACATTTTGTTTAACTCTTATTTTCGGTGTTAATGATATAAAAGTGATAAAATTGTGGTTGGAAAGAGAAGGTTCTAGTGTTGTTGCATTGCAGTTAGCTGTTCTCATAGCTCATTTATATTGTTGACTACAACTAACATCAAGATGATAACATATTTTGGTGCAGTAGGGAACTGGCCCCCCAGTTTGTTCTTAGTCCTGTTTTTGCAGAGCTTGTCTGGGAGGGGCTGAGAGATGAAAAGGTGTTTTCAACTGGTCATCCCTGAACGTTTCAGTTGTTTGATTTACATTATAATAATCCATTGTCTTATAAGATAAATAGTTGGCGTTTCCTTATAATGCCATTTTGAATGCCATTTTATTTCATTAGCTGGCAGTTCATCTGCTCACACCTCGGCTTGGGAAATTCAGAGTTTCTCGGTGGCAATTTGGAAAACTTGAGTCAGTTTAATGGAGCAAATATTTCATGAGTACCTGTGGGTGCATTTCACCTCGTGCTGTACTGCTTTTAGAGTGCCTGTCCTGTAATCAGAAGGCCTTTAGCTAATGAATCTTAACCAAATCATCTGGTCTTCTGCACCATTTGTGGTGCATCTGCAGGTGCAGAAGATACAGAATTAAATTATGTTTCCTGAAAGAGCCATTTGTGGAGCCCTGTAATCTTGTCCATGTGCTTCAGAGCAATGCTTAATGAGACAGTTCAAAAGGGCAGCAGGTGTGTTCTGGAGAGTAGGAGGAAATCAGTTGAGCTCTTTGCTGTTGTGTTTGAAGATGTTTGTGTTTAGTCATTTTACACAGTTTGGTGCATTGAGTGACTTCGTGATGTGCTCTTTTTCACTTTTTCTCTTATCACAAGAAATCTGTGTAGAGTTCTTGCACTGTTGTTCATCATTTGCTGTCAATCAAACCAGACAGGTTTATCAAATGTACTTGTCTTGTGGCTCCCCAGGCAAGCCAACATGAGGTAGATTCTGGTAACTTTTAGGACTAATTCAATGCTGAGAATTATTTGAATGCAATATTTGGGGGAAAAATAAACCATAACATTTGAAAATATGATAGTTTTGGGGATTCAAATCTGCAGTCTTAATTTTACAAGGAAGAATGTAATTGGTAGTGTCTTTTAGAGGATTAATCAGCTGTATTAAATGCAGATGTTTATTAATGAAAATTTAAATAACCTTTTATTTTCTGCTGTAAATAAAAATCGTATATATGATAAGCCTTTAAATTTTTGAAAATAATTTAAATAACTTACCTTATTTTTCCATAACAGAAATTCACTTAAAAACAATTCTTTTTAAAGTTCTTAGTGGAGTAAGACATTTTTCAGATGTAAGTTATTCTCATGGGATAATTGTTGTGTGCTGTATTGAAATTTAGAACTTGCATATTAGAAGGGAGTTGAACTCACTTGTGCCATGTTGTACTATGTGCTCTGTGTAGACCTGGTACTTTTACTCAATGTTAGCTGTGTTTCTGTAGCAAAATCAAGTGTAAAATACAGATTAAAACATTCATAATTAGCAGCAGTTAAGAATTTTGTTGAAATGTCTTGTTCGTGGTGTAGTCCTTAACACTCTATCATGCCATCAGTTAATGTATTTGTAAACATTTGAGAAAGCAGTGATACAGTGCTTGATGGCTCTGCGGTTTACACTGGAAAAGGTGTGAGAGAAAATACTGTAAGAAAGATCAGACTTCTCACTCAGTTTTGGGTGCTGGAAGGTCTTCTCATTGGAACTTGTTACTTTATCACTCAGAGTGCTTGCTGAGTATCTCCTTAGTTAGTAGACAGAGTCCAGATGAAGGAGAACTTAACCTAGATCCTTAGCTCCTTGGCTAATTTGAGATGGGGTGGATTCCCTGTCACGTAGTATTTTACATTATTTGTGGAAATAATGAAAAGCTTGAAGTTTTTGAGTAGCTTCCTGAAATGTGTCCAGAAATTTGAAACAACTGAGTGTGAAGACACCTGAGTAATATCAGGAGCTCATTAAATTTAGCTGTGTGATTGACTGTGTGGGCAGTTACAAATGCAGCTAATCTCCCCATAGTAACTTTTCATGTTCAAGTAGTTTTCGGGGGGGNNNNGGGGGGGGGAACGCTGTATTCTTGGAGATGGGTGCTATTTGCACTTGCCTCAGTGGATTATACAGCTGTTTTCCAGAATCAGATTTTCATTAATTTTCACAGGAACAATTAATATTCCTAAATAAAAACAATTTTTGCAGATAAATTGGTTTAGATCTTGATAAGCAGCTCCTAGCTAATTATGTGCTTTTAAAGAGTTTTTAATTCTGTTTATCAAGGTGACTTCTGTATTTGAGATGTTTTGTACACAGTTGTGATCCTATTTGAATGTGTCTTCATTTATATATTAAAAAGTTAAAAAGAAAATAATTCTCAGTATTACCAAGTGTCACAGTCCTGTTGATGTTCTCCAGGAGCAGACTAATGAGATTTGGTAAACCAGTAGTCCACATTATCTGTCCCTTCGCTTTTCTCCCCTCTCCACCTTTTCCTACTGGTCCAATACCACTATATGGATGCAGTTTGCCGTTGGAAATTTCATCCACCATAATGGATGCCATGGAAGATGTAAGTTGAGGGTCTGGGACAGCCCTTGTGGCAGCCCTCCCTCAATAGCTCCTGTCAGGAGAAGCTGGATGCAGACAGCCATTGTACCTTCCCAGAGAAGGCTAAAAGGTGAGGGAGGTGGAGGTGTAGAGCAGAATATGGCAGGGCTGTAGTATAAAGGAAATTGTGATGGTGTTAGTTGTTTTGGTATGTAGCAGTTTTGAAATGTTGTATTCTGTTTTGGGATCAGCAGCAGAGTAGTGCCTCTAGGCATAAATAAACATCCATAGCAACTTTTAAATATCTAAGGGAATATTCAAACAATGGCCAAAGGGCATAATCTTATATTAACCTTGTTTCACTTTGCTTGTGTTGTTTTAATCTTATTTTTTTCTGTATTGTGGTGGGAGTAACAATAGCAGAGGAATGAAAATTAATCTGCCTTATCAGGAGTATCCTCTGTTAGTGCCAAGACTTTTTCCTGAACCTATAGCTGTTGTGTGCAGAAGTGAGTTACAGATCTTCTAACATTTAAGTAATTGTTGGCAAAACAAACAAGACAAATGTAAAACTGTTGGAACAAAGAAGAGCATTATATGATCTAAACTATTTATCCTAATTAAGGTGTAAAAAATTTCTGTAATGGAGGAGGAGTGGGTTTTTGTTGGGGTGCGGGCTTTTGCTGTGTAACCTTTTAAAATGAAATACTTCAGTAAAACACCGTTATTTTTCTGCTGATTTCTGTATCAGTTTTGAGCCTGTATTTCTTAAGTCTGAGAATATTACAGCTTAATAGAAAGATATGGAAAGGCACTGTGAATCAAGCCAAGAGGCTTTATAATAGTGCTTCTCATAGCTCCTGCTTAGCATCTCCTCTTTCCACTCAGTCTCCATGTAGGGGATGGTTAAAAGGACCAACTGAGGGGCTCTTCAAAGCAAAGGAGTTTCTCTCTGAAGCACAGCCACCACCAGCAGCCTGAGCAATGTGGATGCTGAGGTGACAAGGAACCTCCAGCAGTGGGATGGAGTAGACATCTGTGGCAAGAACTCAAGTCCTTCATTTCTCATGCCACAAAAGTATCTATACTTTCTCAGGAAAATTAATGAAAAGTAACTCCATTGCAGCATGAACTCCTTTGTTCAACAGATAACACAATCTGTGCTTGCACCCCCTTATAGCCAGTTCTGATTGTCTTTCCTGGCGTGCTCACATAAATGTTACTTGTTAAGAGCCCTCGTTCCCCTGAGGAGCTGACTATATCTTATGATGACAGCTAGTGTTAGCTGTACATTGTGGAGGCTCCTATCTGGGGAAATGTGAGAGGCATTTTAGCTTATCAATGTAGCTATTCCCCCTCCTCACATTCTCAAGGAGGCTCCTACTTGCAAAGCAATGTGTGTAGTTCACAATGTTAATGAAAACTCTGCCAAAATTGTGGAGAGATACAGGAATACTGATGTTAAATGACATGATATACAAGGTGCCAGGATTTATGCACAAACATAAATAACTATAATCAATTTAAAATATTTTCCCTCAGTTAGTAAACACAAAAATACTGCTGTATATGTGAATGTAGAAATAGCATTTGTAGTAGGTGTCATCTAGTTGCACAGTATTTTTGAGAAAAGAAATCCACAGTTCCTGAGCACATTCTTTAGTGTATATTTCTCCTGGCTGCTGCATTGGCTTCCTCAGCCCCTTCCTTGCCCTGCCCTCAGTCTCAACAGCAGAACAGAGGAGGCGGCTGTGGGCTCAGGCACGTGAAAGGGGAAGCTGTTGAGCCCAAAAAACAGCTATTTGTCTGTTGTAGCTAATTCAGAATAAATCTGAGCATGCCAAAATTTTCCGTAATTTTAAAATTTGTCCATCTAACTTACTGTAATTATCAAATACACCATTTAACATAATAGTTAAATGGTTGCAATAGTGGGAAACCCCTGCTGTTTTTTTCTGAATTATCAAAATAGGTAATTTATTTCTACCTCTTTAACCCTGTCCCTTTACTGGCTTTTAATGCTTACCAAAAATTCATCACATTCTGCTACTGTTTAGAAATTTCGCTGGTATGAATCATTACTGGATACAATGGCTTTCATGATGCTACCCTGCAAAGTATTTTGCTTGTAATATTATTTTAATACATGTGAATCATAGCAGCAAAATTATTTCAACACCTGTAAACTTTTAAAGACAAATAATTTGCAGATCCTTTTTGGATAGTAAGGTAATATCAAAGCTTTTAATTCTTCAGTGGTTATGAGCTCTGGAAGAAGAGACAGATAAGCAGAAATTCTCATGGTGGAGATGAAATCTTGCATGATATTTGTAACATGAGCTATGCAGTTATGTTCAGAAGCCTAATACGAGACATCTGCACAGACTACTAAGAAAATTTATTGGGTTTTTAGTATTTGCTACATTTGTAAAGCTTTGTAGGATAAGTAACTAGATTTAAATTTCAGCTTACATACGGATTTAATATTTAGAGATGTTAGTGTTCTCGTAGTTTTCATTTGCGGTGTCATATTTCAAGTATATCACTAATTCTGCCTTTTCAATAAAATTTAAGCAATTCACAACTAATTTACATTTATTTGTCAAAGCTTTAATGAAGGGAAGTTTGTGCTGGTTGAGTTGACTGTGTTGTTAATATCAAGCTATGATTTGAGCTGGGTATGGCTTAAGCTGCCTGTCCTTGCCCCCATTCAGTCCTTGAGAGCAGAAAATAGTTGCTTTCAGGTGGATTGTGTCTATGATTTTTATATGCAGAAGACACATGGCAGTAATCAGCAAGCAAATGTGCTGAGGGAGGAGCAATGACTGTGTAAGTTGTTGTTGCCTGAAAGTAGTTTATGAAACTTCAACTTGAACTAAAGTGCATGGCCCTGCAGTGAGCAAACCTGCACAGCAAGATATGCAGCCATCATGAGGAACGTCAGCTTGTTGTAGGATCATAGTGACCCAATCTTAGAATTTAAATACAGATTTGAAGTGTAGATTTTTAACTTTAATTCAGTACAGCCCAGTGGTATAATACAACACTTTTGCATGTGTTGGTGATGAAACTAAGGTATCATTTGGCAACTACTTTTATGTGATTCAGTATCTCACGTGTTGAGCATCCTTGAAAGCAGTGGACTCTCAGGAGTTTTCAGGAGGGATACTCTGTGGCTCCATCACTGTATGTTGCAGCTCTGTTTGCTGAGGTTAACAGAATATGAAGAATGGGGAAGAGACTTGACAAGTGTTTTTTGAGAAAACAGAGTGCTGAAATGTTTCATTATGTGTATGTATGTGTATATATGTATGTGTATATATGTTTTATATATATATGTGTGGAATTTGTGAACTAGAAAATAGTTTAATTTTCTTTTATTCTTTGCTGTTCTTCTGAAACTGGCAGGTACTCCCTGTCTTGGCTCAGTTACTGTCCGCATTTGCCAATTGTAATCTTTTAATCATGATCCAACAACAGTGCTTTAACAAGAATCTATATAATCTCTTGTTTAATAATGCACACTAGTGTTTCTTTTGATCTTATCAGCCTAGAGATTGCTTCAGGCTTGCTGGCAGAAAAAAAAGCAGGAGCCTCTAACAGCTGAGTGTTGTAGGTGTAGCTGAACTGGCCCCGTGCCCAATAAGGATCTGACAAATTGTTTTCTGCGTTTTTATAAAAGCTGTCAATTTTAAGCAACAGCAGTGTTGCTTCAAAAGTTGCTTCAAAGTTATTTAATTTCAACTAGAAAAATAATCATGTGGATGACCAGGGTTATGACAAGAGTTTTCACCAATACTTTTGATAGCTTATGAAATTCTCCCCAGATACACTGCATTTCAATTAGAGAAGGAGATAAGGTGTTATAAAGATTTTGATTTGACCGGATTGACTATAGAAAGAAGGTGAAATATTGTATCCCTTGAAATGTCCAGAAAGAGCTGGCTCTATTTCAGTATTTCCAATTGGCATATGTCTTTTGGGATTACTAGAAGTTTGAGCTTGGACAACCACTGTTTTCCATGAATCCATATGCTTTGATGCAAAAACAAATTACCTGTTCTCAGCATAAAGTATCTTTGTTTTAAAAAACTTCATTAATGACGTTTCTGTACAGGAAATGTGTGACTTCTTTAATAAGCAGTGGCAACACGGAGAATCGAATAGTTCATTTTTGTTTCTTGCTGCAATTCTTAGGAAATGAGTAGTGTTCCTAATAGAAAAGTAAGGGATATTATAAAGGGATTTAAATGGAAATCAAAAAACAAGTAAATCACAATTTTTGGTTAGTGTGTAAAAGCGAAGAGATAGTATATGACTTCACAGTAGCCAGACAGTGCCAACCCAGCAGGTACAGACTGTAATGTATGATGAGGGTTGCACATGTTCTGTTAGAGCTGCATTGGAGCTTGGATCTTGAGTCTCAGTTGTCTCATGCCTGTAGTGCTTGAGGAAAATCAGAGCTTTGCATTCCCCCTTGGCTCCTTTGGAATCCCAGGGGGATTGAAAAACAAGGAGCTTGTGGCTAAATGCAGGGATGCTAGTTGAAAACACCGTGTCCTTGTCTAAGGGACTGTTTGGTGCTCTGAGGTGCCATCTGTGAGACAGCACTGCCCTTGAAGAGAGGAGCGAGGGATGGAGACAAAAATGTGGAGGGATGCAGTGGAGCTGGAACTGCTGCAGAATTTGGGAGAGCGCTTTCCATGATTTTTACCACTAAAACTTCTCTCAGACAGACCTTAGCTGGCAGTTCATTTTTCTGTAGCATGCAGCCTTCAGGAACTAGGAGTAGTAACTTTGTTTTTATCAAGTGTAGCTGTAGCTCTCACGTACATTGCAGAGTGGTTGATGAGAAAGTGATGGTTTTCAGGCTTTATGAATACACTGGAAGTCAAGTGTTACGTGCCAGTGGCTGAAGCTGCCTCAGGTCCTCTGTGAGCTGGGTGTAGCAGTATCCAGTGTTGAAATGTAGCTCCAACACTCTGGATTCTACCAGCTAATATCACTGGTCTGCCCTTTTACCTCTTCCTGTCTGCATTTACATAGGTTATGTGTATCTTCAATGCTTTTCCTTTTAATTACAAGGTCTGTGTTAATTACAAGGTCTGTTTATCACAGACTTCAGTCCTCCTCCTTATTCTGGCTGTATGCAAGAACCAGCAGCCTCCAGTCAGAGATCTTTTGTGCCCCAGGAAATATGACTATAATGGAAATGCTTAAAGAAAATGCACATAACCTCAGGATTGGCTAATGTGTGGGAAAAGTCTGAATACACAAGATTCAAGTAGTTTTGATAGTTTTAACACTGTTATTTTCCTTTTTCTGGTCCAAGATTTTTATCTGGCTGTGAGGGCAAGTCATTTTGAGCTGCTGCTGGTGTTACTGGATCTGCTGGTGTCACTGGGGCAACTGGTAACCACTTTCACCCAGAACTTTTTGTTTTGTGCTCAGTGCTGGGTACTGCCGGATGTCACTTCCTGATGCTGATTATATGAAGGCTAAACTTTCTTGGAAAAAATTAAATACTGGCTTTGTCAGCCAACGGATGTGTGGGAAAAAAAAATACCTTTTCAGTTTTGTCAGCAACTTTCCTGTTTTTTTTTTTTTTATTAAGGTTTAGCACAGTACAGTGAAGTATAATGTAATCAATTAAATTGCAATGCTCACCTCACATACCAAATATGCTAACCTGTCCTGGAGCACAGAGATTTTTCCTTGTAACCTATGGACATCTCTTCACAGCTGTTAAAATATTTAGGCTATATCATGCTCATCAGCAACACGCAGGTTTTCTGCTTGTATCTGTTTCTGCAGCTGGAAAGTTTCAAGGTCTCTATATTGCAAAGCACATTTTGGTGATCTTCTGTTGTAAATCAAAAAATTACAGACTCTGTAAGAAAAAATCCCAAATGAGACTTCCTGCTCACTGGATTAGGAGGCTTAATTTCACTTAATATTTAGAATGATATTTCTTTAGGCCTTAATATTTTTCTCTTTTTAAAATATAGTTATTTTAAAATCTGAAATAGGTATTTCTTATTGTACTGAGAATATTACAAAAAATTCTAGAATGTAGAAAAAGTTGTAAAACAAGGCTAATTTTGAAAGTAGCTTAGGTTTGGAGCATGATGACCATTTGCCTTCTGTTTCTACCTTATTTGTTTGATTATAAGACAGTCCCTGGCCTTTCCACACTGGGCTGTGCATTTCATGTAGAAGAGACTGGTTTAGCTGCACATCTTGCTGTCCTTCAGTTGGGTAAATTTTGGAGAGACCCTGTCCAATGTACTTAGGGCATTTCTTGAAGATATTGGCATCTACTGATCTTAAGCATCTCTCATAAAGGAGATTCCACAGTCTCACAGACAGCTTGTTTTGATGTATCCACTATCCTGATTTTGTCATACCCTTCCTCCCCCCTTCCTCCAAAAAACTGGTTCTTTGCCATTTCTCACTTACTTCCTGAAATTGTTGCCCAAGCTGTCAAGCCTTTTTTTTCCTGTGTCTGCAAAATAACTTCCAGAGAATTGATGGTTGTTGTTTGACTGATTAAATACGTTATGAACTTTGGAGGATTAGGGCAAATCTTTTTGCTTAGAACTTGGGTTTAAAAATGAGTCTGCTTTCACTGCTAGTTTAAAATTAAATATGCCATTGCCCTCACTTTGCCCTAATGATTTAATATAAAATGATTTCAGATGTTCACATTTTTGATGCAGATTAATAAAATATTATAGTACTGCAAAAGGAAAAGGAAAAAAATTGGTAGTTTACACAGCAGTCATTATAATGTCTTGTGTGACCTAGTTTCAAGTCACATGCCAGAGGACTTAGAAAAGAGAAATGGTGTTATTTGAAAGACTTTTTTTCTCTGAAGGTTATTGTAAAGATTTCCTATGCAAATTTTTGTCATACCTTCTGATCTGTATTAACACACAGGAGCCTGCTGTTCTACATGTTTATAACCTTCTAATTTGCACCTCTGCCATCTCTTCGTTTTTTCTCACATAAGCTGTCTGTATCCCCTCGTGATCAAAACTTCTTCAACCCTTGAAAATAGGTGCAAATATTTTCTGAAAGACTTGCAAGATTTCTGTAAGGATTTTGCCTCCTGAATGATGGTATGAATATGGGCCAGTATGTCTACAATCAAACAGTATTTTCTCACTTGTGAACTGTACCTGGCAAAGACAGAGTGGATTAAGGCAGGTTTTCTTCAGCATTTGTGAGTACCTGTGCAGGTGTTGAGGAGGAGGTAAGAGCACTAAGCCCAGCAGAGAGAATGGGAGGAGGAAGTAGGGTGTTCCCTTCTCAGTGCTGGAGAGCTGCTCTGTTTGCTCAATGACTCTTCTATGATCACTTCGATAATATAGAGCAAGATAGAATTGTTCCAAGTGAGTTTAACACTAAGGTAAACTAGGGAATAGAATTATCTACCCTAAAACTTGTTGGAAAGCAGTTCAGCAGAAGCAGCTGTCTACACACACATTTTAAACACTGTGCCTTTTAAGCTGAAGCTAGCAATATGATACTGGAATAAATCACAAAAGCAAAGACTGGCAAAATATAATGTTTATATTTCAGTTCTAATACTTTATTGTTAAAATTCTGTTGATTTGTAATTATTTTTTTGCTTATTATTACAGACTATTTCAAGTGGTGTCATTTGCTTTGCCTGTTGTCCCAGTACGCTGGTCTGGATTTCTCTTTTTTTTTTTTTTTTGGCTTCTACAGGAATCACTCAAAATCCACTAGAAACTAAGCAATCCTTTTTGATGGACTCAGACAAGCTTTCATTCTGGCCCATCAAGCATATAACCAAAGTGTAACTTTTATTGTAGCAGTTATAAAATCTTCGTGATCCAAAATATGTGGTAGTAGTGTGTTATGTAATAACACTCTTTCTTCTTCTTGTAGGTCCTTTTGTTCTGCATCACAGCTGCTCTGTTCATGTTCTTCTTCAGGTATGTTGCTGCTGTATCAATTGATGTTGTAAAAATAATTTTAAACAGTGTTTCTTAGAGCTTACTTAATTTTTGGTATTCATCTGAAAACTTGTGTATATCTTGACTCAAGCTTCCTGAACTGGGTGGAGTGCTTCCGTGGCATCACCCAGTGCTGTGAACATAATTGGGCTAAAAAGGGAAATGCTGAGTCTTCTGGAGATTTTAGTAACTACTCAAGGAATCTCGTCTCATAAGTATGAGCCTGGATATCTAACATTACATATTATGAAAACAGCTGAAATTGTGTTTTTCATGTATGTTCTCAAATAGCTCATGGCGGGGAAGATCACATTTTTCTCTTCTAGAGGAGAACAGGAAAATCAAATTTTGTGGTCTTAAATAATATCAAATATCAGACATGCTTGCAGGTGTAGCTGCCTACTTTCAATTTTAGAGTAAACTAGTTTCAGGTAACTTTCCACAATTTATAAGTTGTATTCCTTTTTTAAAACATACAGTAGTGGGAGATGGATGAGACACTCATTTTAATGACTTTTTTCTTTCTCAGTTTGAAATGTACACATATGTAATTTATCCTGTCATTGTTTCCCTTTAAATACAAGACCTCTCAAATTTTCTTCATTATATCTCAAACTGGAAAGTTGTTTTTTAAAGTAACCTTTGACTACAACTCTTTGGCTCAGAATTTTCTGCGGCATACAGCCATCTCTGGTTCTTCTAGCTGTATGATCCCCTGGTAATTGCAAAACTCTGGAAGCTTCAGCTTGTTTTTTGTAATTCCATTACTTACGGATATTGGCCAAGAACAATGGTCTGTGTATAGAAGAGGGCTGTTAATTCAGGGGATTCGAAGAAGCATTCCTCCTTTCATCTATAACCCATTAAGAACCTTGCATTGGCAGTCTGCTTGCTTTACTTTCTTCTACATCCCAGAGTTAAGCCATAACAGCCGCAGAGAATTTGACTTGTAAGGTTGAGGTTAGACACCTGTCTGCATGAATGGTAGTCAAACAAACTGAGAGCACAAAAATTCTGGTCAAAACTAGAAATGTTATATGATTTTGGAGGAAGCTAATAGTCTCCTGTCTATGTCTTTGGTAATGAACCAGTGTTTCAGAGAGAACCTGAAAGTCACATCACAGAATCCTAGAATAGTTTGACCTGAAAGGGAGCTTCAGGGTCATCCAATTCCAACCCCGTGCAATGCGCTGGGGCATCTTCACTGGACCAGTCTCAAAGCCCCATCCAGCCTGGCCTTGAACACTTCCAGAGATGGGGCATCCACAATTTCTCAGGAAACCTGTTCCAGTGACTCACCACCACATGATATATCTCACACTAAAGAATTGCTTCTTAATATCAAATCTAAGCCAACCCACTTTCAGTTTGAAGCCAATACCTCTTGTCCTGTCACTACATGTCCTTGTAAAAAGTCCCTCTCCAGCTTTACTGCAGCCTCTTTAGAGGTGAGAACTGACACAGACACCAGAGGTATTTGGTGAATGTTTCCCTGACCTGACATAGCAACACTGGCAGTTGAATGGTCTCCAAACCACTTTCTCTTCTAAAATTAGTGTCTCCATGCCAAGGCTGATGGACATCCTGTTGAGCAGTCATAAACAACATTTAATTCCTTTTGTCTTTGTGTTTTAACAGAGGAATTAAGATAGAGGATTAAAATAGAGGATCAGGTTTTGTTTAATTCTCAGGAAAAAATAGAAACAAACAACTATTTGTAAACACCAACAAATGTGCTAAGACAAGGTAAATTTGTCAAAGATAATTAGCACAGACTAGTTTTTTAGGTAGTTTTTTCTCCTTTCTCAGTGTAATCAATGTTGTGAGTAGGACTTCTTCACAGTGGGCTATTTTCCTAAAGAAACTAGGTTTAGAGGAGTCTGGTTGAAAATAAGTTGAGTTTGCTTAGTGTTGCTTCTGGAAGGCCAGTGCTCTGGTTGATAGTTATCCATTAAAAGAGAAAAAAAATCAACATGGCATAAAATTGCAACATGATCACACATCTCCCTTTAGGTGGGTTTCATCCTACCCAGTCCTACTGTTATAGGAAATACTGATGTAAAAGGTGTATGAATCTTGGAGGACAGGCATTGTTCTTGACTTATGTGAATATTCCCTATTCTAGTATAATGATTTTGTTCAGTATCTCATAATAATGTCTATCTTGAATTATTTTGTAAACAAATTCTGTAAAACCTTGATATTTATCACTGGAGTTTCCCCCAAATTCTGTTGGACTGTTCAAACGTCATTTCATCTGCTACAGGACAACAAGAAAAAGAAGGTACTAAATCTCAGGAGTTAAGAAGTGAGGTTACAGAACTGAAATGGTAGAAGGAAAAACCAGGAATAATTACTCCAGAACAGATAAAGTGAGAAGGGAATCAGAGTGAAAGGTAAATTCAGAAGAGCAATATAAGGAAGACACTAGGAAGAAGGAAAGAGGAGAATGACTGAAGAAGGAAAAAACAAGGTCATGTCAGGAGACAGGACAAAAAAATAGAAGAATATACTAGGAAAAAAGCAGCTGAAATGCAGATGATAGGTTTACAAGCAACAGAGTTATATTTACAGACAGAGGAAGTGTATTTTAGTGCAGTATTTTTTTTATTCTCTTCCATCCTCCTCTTGTGGTACTTATCTCCTAGTTTGGACCTCTGTTTTTTCTCAAAATGCTTCTGCTCCATGCCACTAGAAGTGGTGAAATTAAGATGCATTACTCATTTGTGGATAGCTGTAGTATACACAGGATAGCAGAATCTGACATATGTATATTTAATTCACACATATAAGCAACCACACGTGAAACAGGGTTCTTTCCCCTTCCACCCATTTTTGCCTAAGAAACTTAGGTGTAGAAGTGTGTCTGGGGAGAGGAATGTTCTCATATCTGTAGGAATTAATTTTTAGGTGACACTGAACTCCACTGGGTTGTAGTGTTCACCACTTACTCAAAAAAACCCAGCAGTTTGTGGTATCATCTGATGTTGTGTCATTTGTTGTGTTCTGAGAAGGATTTCTTCACAGTGTGCTACTTTGCTAAAGAAACCAGGTATAGAGGGGGTATGGGTGAAAGTAACTCTGGGGTATGCACAGAGTCTGGTCAACTGCTCAGGGAGAAGAGACAGCAGAAAGGTCACTTGATCAGTCCTCAGAGACCATTCTTAAAGTGTCTTGTAATAAAAGTACCCTTTTCTTTAATGTGTCTATTTTTCTTTTAAATTGCAATTTCTGTGGAATTAAGGTTGTGGGTAGAAAGGCTTTGATGATAACCATGGTTTCATGCCGTCTTATTTCAGTTTGAATGATTCATGGTACTCACTGTCCAGAATACTCTTCTAGAGTAATTGGATAGAATGAAATGAAGAAGCAGGAGGGATCCTACAATATGTAAAACACAGTGAAATAATTATTTTAATAGCAGTTTTCTTTTGAATATTACACAGGGGATTATTTTGAAGGGTGATGCAATGGCTGTGCCTTTTTGTGCTTGAAGAAATCAATATAATATAAAACTTGCAATCTCTGCACAATAAATGAACACCTACATATAAATCCTATCCATATAAACTTAGAAAATCCAGCAATTTGGGTGAATATGTGTTGGCAGACTACAGTACTGGTTGCCATAGTAGTTAATTCCTAGACCATATACTACCAGTTTATAATATGCACATGTTAATTCATCTGCTCTGAACCCTAGAAAGGAAAGCTCCACCTATGAGCTGAAACCAGCTATTAAAGGAAGCTGGATGTTCCTGATGATTGATTGATCATAAGTTGAGGACGAAGGCTGCCTTCTCTAGAGATGAATGTTAAAGTGTTATTTTCTGAAACAATAGTTTTGGACAATCCAAAGTTACTGCTGTGATTTCACAAAGCAGGACATCATGTTTTTCATAACTCAGGATTTGGTTAGCTCTCAAGAGAAAGCTCTTGATCTCTTAATGTTGTTTATATATTATGTGCTGATTAAAAATGGATAATGAAAGGAACATCTAAGAAATGCAGATGCAGTATCATATACTGCTACTAAGGTAGAGTACTGAAACTTGTGTAAAGTCACTGAAAACCTTTGAGAAAGGTCCTTTTGTTTGCACAGCCCTTTATGCTATCTCATTAAGGAAATTCTAGCCTCCCAAATTACAGCTATTTGCTCTTCTTTCACTGTGAAACACATATCCTGTAATTTATTCAGTATTTTCGACATGATATTTCAAAGTGCCTTTATTTTCTTTTAAAAATGTGTGGTACCAGTGACATGTTAGTCTCTTGTTTAATCACCTAAACTGGTTTTGTGCTGAAGCGATTGCTTGAAAGATATTTTTCCTTTATAATTCTACTTTCTTTTTTTACAGCAGAATCAGCAAGCTTAAAATTTTGGAGTTGCTCTTATATAGATTTAATGTCAAATAATCTTCCCCTTTCTTATAAAGTTTATTTTTAAGTCTTTTCCATTTGCTGTAGAATTACAGTAGTGCATTAAAAATCCTCTGTTACTGAATTATTAGGTAGTAAGTCAGAAGAAAAAAACAGATGAGGATTTTTTTCCGTGTTTATATATGTTTTTTACTGTCCTTATACAAACATCCCAAAGTTAAGTGATTCAAAGCATTGTTTTGGTAACTATCGTGAAACTTGATTTCTGAGGTATTTTGGATGGCCTGGTGAGTAGATGTAAACACCCAGCCTCCTAAGAAATGCTGTAAATATCGGTTTGCTGTATTTAGTGTGAGCAGAAGTAGAACACAGATTGTGGGAGGGGGCTGGGGATGAGAAGATAACCTTCTGGGTTAACTCAGCACTTCTGGCAGAGACCTGTGCTGGACTTGAACAGACTGGATTCAAATGCAAAAATGGGGAAAAGGTGAGATAATTCATGTTCTGTTTATCTACCAATAGAATAAAAAGTGAAAAAGGGTTTTAACCTTTTTTATTTTCATGAAACATTTTTTTTTATTCTCTCATAGTCTTTTACTAGACTTCTACTGCATTTTAGTTGGGTTTTTTTTTTTGTCCCTTAAGACTTGCAATGCTGTGTAGTACTTTTGGATTTGCTTTGGAGAGAAGTTTTGTGGATTGCCAAGTTTTGCAAAGCTCTGGTCCCAGCTCTCTGCTACATTCACAGGAGAGGGAGACTGATATCCTCAAGCTAATGCTGGGTACACACCTCTATCTCAGAAATAATAGAGTTAAACATGCATCCTCAGCACATTTTTTAAGTGAAAGAATTCAAGATTTTTAGATTTTCATACAGGCAACAAGATTATCTGGACCTAGAGGTTTTACAAAGAAAACATATATGTATTTAGGGTGGAAAATTGCAGTGTCCAGCAGGATTAAGGGAGGCATCTTGAATTGGTTTATGAGCCTCTCCTGGCACTGTTGCACCTTCATTAATTGTTTGCAGTGGCTGCTATACAATGTCCATGAGCAAATCCCACTTTTGCTATTTCTGTGTTCTTATATTTGCAACTGCAAATCGTTATTTCTCCCATGTTCTTCTCGGTAGTACTAGAGGAAGAGGACTACTATACCATTAAAGAAATTAGAAGAGTCAATTTTGATTTCTAATCTAGCATTAAAGAGGGTTAATTTTACAGCAATTAGATCGTTAGTGTGTCCTAGGACCTCTTTCCAAGACTCATCTTCAGTTTTAGGCACCTATCTGAGATATCTAAGTTAGAAAATAGCAGGAAAAATGGGCAAATCAAGAGGCCAGTTCCCATCTTCTGTGGGTTTAATTTCAGTTGCAGAGCTGCCTCTCTCTAACTCAATATATAGGTGCTTGTGCCCCAAATTTACTTCCATATGTAATCTGGACTAACATCTGACATCTGTCTTTAAAGTTACCTAGAGAACATACTAAAATTATTCGGAGAGATGTTAAGTTTTTAGAATTAATGAAATGCTGAGTTATTAGGATTCTATTTTTTTTTTCTAACTTATTCTACATACATGGCCCATATAATCCTTCTATTTCTTGGATCCATTTTTGCCTTTAATATGAATTACCTTGTGTTCTTCTAATAAGAGCAAAAATGGAAGGGGGCATATATACGATAATATTTATTTAAGTACTGATTTTTATGGGTTATTTCCTAAGTTTTTGGATGGAAATTACAGGAAAAAGACATCATAGAACAAACTACTTTCCTGCTTGGAAAAAATATGTGAAACATTTGAAAATCTTCTGAGTTCTAAATAAAATGATTGTAATTTTTACAGTAATAAAAAGTTCAAAGCTGCAGTAAACTCTGTGATCTCTTAGATCTGTGTCAAGAGTAAAAAGAGAAAGCATTTATACTTCTTTAGTGTCCTAGAGACATATTTTTGGAACTGAAAAGGCAATTTAAATTTGCTGTTGTTTATTTCTCTTTCAAAAAGTACATGCCAATTTAGTAATAGCAGTTAAAGTATTCTTTTAAATTAGATTGTCATATAATGTTATTTTTTAAAAGTTTTCTTTTCCTAGTACCTTTTCTTGAGAAGTATGTGTTAACAATCTAGTAAGTTTACTGATTAGAATGTAGCATTTAATATTCATGAATATTCTGAATATATATGTTTGTGATACTGAAATATTACTAGAGCAGACTTAAAGTCTTAAGATACCAGGAGTTACTGGACTAATTTCCTGAAAATATCCTAGGAGAAAACTTCCACCATTTTGATGATCATCATTAATTGCGTGATGCCTGTTGCATTTACAGTTTTTCCCAAGGAAATGTATACCACATCAGCCTTTAATCCTTGCACTCCTTATTGTATGGTCAGCTATGGTATTTCTGTCATGCCAAGCCAAGCAATGTCACCATGTCCTTGCCTACCCTCAGAGAGAGGGGCAGAGTGCATGTCCATATACACCACAGGAAACAAAACCAAACCTGAGAGCCTATGCTGCAAGATTTAGGTGTTCAAAGGGATAAGCATAAATATCTTTACAGTATTTCAAACACTTCTTTTGGTAGTAATATCAGAGAACTGTTACCTGGTGCTGAGCCGTGCCAGTGTCATGTCTGCCTCCCCCCGTCCAAGCCAGCAGTTCCGCAGTCTCTCCTGAAAAGCAGGAAAGAGGATAGGAAAGGTGAAATAGAGTGTACAACAGCGATAGTGTTACTATCAGGAGAGACAGATGATTAGCATCGCTTTCCCAGAGTTGTGATCGACTATGGGCAGTGGTGGTGGGAGCCAGGGGGAGGGAAGGGACCGGGAGGAGATTCTGTATGGGGCTGTGTGTGGTGGGAAAGCAGATGCTCCTCTCGAGTGCCTTTCAAAGTATTTTTTTCTTTGGATCCGCTTGAGGATGACTGGTGGGTTACACTCAATTTCAAAACTGGCTGCTTCCCGTCTACTTGCTCCTGTTATCAGATACACCGCTTGACCAGAGAAGAAAAGAGAAACGTAAAGAGAGATGGGACAGTATCTGCAGTGAAGGAGTTAAGAGGCTAAGCAAGGCAGGTTTTTGACCAGCCATGAACCAGCTGTAATTAAAGGAGGAGAACATGGGTGGTTGTATTATTAGGGCTGTAGTGCAGTCTTGTGTCTTTGGGTTTACTAAAGCTCTTCAGATAAAGTACTTATTTAAAAGAATACTGGATCTCCAAAGTAATTAATTTGCAAGTCACCAGGTCATTTTTTTCCTTTTTTGTTTCTACCTCTTGATCTAACAGAGAAACATTGCACGCTTTTGTAGTTCTCTGTTTTTATATGCCTAAGCAGTACCTCTATGTTGTCTGTATCAAAAGATAGCCCAGAATAAAGGTGGTCATTGTCCTTTTCTCTTTTTAAAAAGAGACAGATACTGCCTCCAATCCCTTGAACCACCTTTCATGCTAAGGAGGTTTACCAGTCCCAGTATGTACTATTTTTCTCTTTGTCTTTCAAGCTGACAAGCTAATAGTGGATTGAAATGAGTAGGTAGGTATTTTATTGTTGCATTATACCCTTGTCTTCAAACTAGCTCTGTTCTTGAAGGCAGAAGCTGTGGTTAGGTTAGGTCCAAATGTGGAGTATTAAATGTGTGGGTTGAACTTAGGTTAGTTTTCATTTTCCCTATGCTAAATCATGTTCCTCCTGATTCCTGCAGTCTGCAGAAAGGCCGCAGAGTAGCATTTTTTAGTTGCCAGTGAGGGAAGAAAATTGTGTTCTGTCTAGTTCCTGTCTCTCCTATCTTTTTTTGTAGTTGTAGTTTTTCATATTGAGATATGCTGGTACATCTGTTTAATGGTAATACACATGTCAAAAGTCGAGAAGATACTTTAAAGCATTTTTAAATCATGTGACTTCTCTTTTGTTGGGCTTCACTGCTTTTAAAAAGAAACAAAACTCCTTTTACACTAAACTCAGCTGTCTTGCTGAATTGCTTCCTGTGCATTAAGTAGTACAAATGATTTTACATCAGAAGAAAGGAATAAAATTTGATAAAAGGATCATGGTTTCCATTGCCACATTGCATGGTACACATGCCAATTTGCATGCTAGAAAATCACTGAAATAGGGATTTTAGTACTGTGCTTACACTATTAAAAATGTAACTAAATAGCCTAAATAAATAATTTGTTTCTTTAGGAGTTGAAAAGAAACACCAGTTATTGCAAATAGTTGATTGCATTTGCTAAATCAGAAAGTTTAATATTGTGTAGAAAATACAAACTTTTGAATGTAATCTAAAGAGATTAAATTTAATTTACCATGTTTGGTCACTTCTAGACATATGGTACATAGGCTCCTGGAATGTATTTAAACTTTTTCTTTCCAACAGTAAATCTTGTCCTCGTTTTAACAGATTGCTTTACATGTAGCTGGATCCAGTTGCACAGCCTCCTCAAGAGAGGAAATGCGTTGCCTACAGACAAGCGGTACAAGAATTACGGCTGTACAATAGGGAGTATTTTTCCACCATTATCACTTTTCAGTGGAGATTCTTTTTCAGATACGTAACAGTGACTCAATGAACCAGGAAAGTGTTTACCTGCAAGGTGATCTGATGGTAACAGGAGAAGCTTTTGAGGGCTAAAATTTCAGGCGTCTCTGTCCAGAGCCATCCCCAAAGGAAGAAAAAGATGGTCTCCTCCCCTTCTTTAGGTTTTGTCAGTCAATCACAAAGGGCTTTTGTACTGCTAGCATATTGATGTGTCTGGGCTTTGGCTGTTTATCATCTTCCTGTCATCCTTAAATGCAAAATAAAAGAAAGGAAATAGCTTCTGGTTCTCAGGCTTTGAGAATAAACTGCTTGTGGCTGCTGGGGACCTCGGCATCCCAGCTGCCCTGGAATGCTTTCTGTGGGGATGCGATCGCTGGCACCGTCACACATCACCCCTGTAGCTCCCAGGCACTGGCCAGAACAAGGCTGATATTACAAGTCAGATGATGAAAAAGCAATTGAGGTTCACAGATTCGATTTCTGCCTTTGATCCTGGCATTAAAGTACCAGCTCTGTGAGTGGAAGTGTAGTGCAGACAAGATTTCTGGTTGCTTTAATCCCACTGCTAAAAAGATCCATTCACAGGATGTAGGGATTGGCTTGTATTTTTGAAGGATTTCAAAACTGTTAGATGTATTTTGTCTATGGTCACTGCCAATGCTAGGTTTTTTTCTTCCTTATATAAAATTATTTTTCTGTAAGATTTTTCTTATGTGTGTACTGTAAAGATTTGGCAGCTAATTGACTTCGCCTTTCACATACATTTGAGGCACTTTATGTATGGAGTAGTAAGGGACAAGATTTAAGTAGCGTGCTGGAGTTCAGAGACAAAATTTGTGTGCCTTTGAGCCAAACAGTTCCAGTCCAGTTCTTAAATCACAAGGCTATCTCTCCTGCATTCCTGTTACAGGACATAATTTAACTTTAAAAAGTGGGGCATGGTACAGAATTGCAGCCAGAGAATTAGATAGGAAGTAGTATATAAACAGCTGTATTGAACCATAGGATGAGGCAAGAGACAAGGATATTATGCAGGACAATGTCAAATGCTTTGTACAAGTTCAGGCAGGTGACATCACTCACTCTCTTCCCTGATCCACCACCACTGTAACCCTGTTGTAGAAGGCCACCAAATTTGTCAGGCACAATTTGCCCTTATTGAAGCCATGTTGGCTGTCAGCAATCACCTCCTTGTTTTCCATATGCCTTAGCATAGTTTCCCAGAGGATCTGCTCCATGATCTTGCCAGACACAGAGGCAAGACTGGGTTCCCTAGGTCTTCTTTTTTTCTTTTTTAAAAGTGAGAGTTTTGTTTCCCCTTTTCCAGTCACTGGAAACTTCACTGGCCTGCCACAGCTTCTCAAATAGGATGGAAAATGGCTTAGCTACTTTGTGTGCATTTTCTGAGGATCTGTGAATGCATCTCCTCAGTCCCTTTGGAGTTGTGCACCGTTAGGTTCCATAGATGGTTTTGAACCTGATCTTTTCCTATACCAGATGGCTCTTCCATCTCCCAGTCCTTGACTTTGCCTTGTGCAACTCAGGTGGTGTTGCTGGAGCACTTGATGATGAAGACTGAGGCAAGAAGGTCCCTGAGTACCTCAGCCTTCTCCATATCCCAGGTAACCATGTCTCTCACTTCCTTCTAGAAAGGGCCCGCATTTTCCCTAGTCTTCCTTTTATCGTCAGTGTACCTACAGAAGCTTTTCTTGTTGGCCTTGATGTCCCTGGCCAGATTTAATTCTCTCAAGGCTTCAGCTTTCCTAACCTGATCCCCAGCTGCTCAGGCAATCTCTTTCTATTTCTTCCAGGCTACCTGTCCTTGCTGCCATCCTCTGTAGGCTTCTTTTTCTTTTGTTTGAGTTTGCCCAGGAGCTCCTTGGTCATTCATTCATCCTCTTTGGGATGCATCGCTCCCGAACCTGAAGGAGGTGATCCTTGAGTATCAACCAGATTTCTTGAGCCCTTCTTCTCTCCAGGGCTTTATCCCATGGTATTGTAGCAAACAGATCCCTGAACAGGCTGAAGTCTGCTGTTCTGAAGGGTTTTGAGCTTGCTGAGCATCTTTCTTGCTGTCAGAAGGATCTTGAACTCCACTGCTTTGTGGTCACAGCAGCCCAGGCTGCCCTTCAGCTTCACATTCCCCACAAGCCCCTTCTTGGTGAGATGAGTGCAGCATAGCTCCTGTCATCATTGGCTGCTCTATCACTTGAAGAAGAAAGTTATCACCAACACATTTTGTACTCTTTATTTCTACTGTTTTCTTTGCTGTCCCAGCTCCTTGGCTTAATTTATTTTGCACAACTGTTGCCTGTCAGTTCTTCAGCAGTTTTACTGCTGCTCTCTTAAAAATAATTACCTAGTTTTGCTGAGCTGAGGGTCTGTGTAGTTGCGTGTTTAATTTAGAAAAAAAGTTCTCCTTACATTAAAGAAAGATTGATCCCTTTGTACAGCCGTTAGGAAAAATTTAAGAACAATCTATGTATTTGCAAAATTCACCCATGAAAGGAGAGTCACTCCCATAAATGAGCTATAATTCTTAGAAGATGGATTTAGAGTTCAAAATCCCTGCTTGTCATTTGAATGTTACCTGTGTCTATTTGATTGCTACAATCCTTTGTGGCAAAACTCAGCTGTTGCAGACACCATTGTGGTCATGAAATACAAATCCTGAACTGGTAACTCACACTCATCACATGTTTTTGATTTGATAGCAGACAGGGCAGAAAATCTCCGTTTCATGAAAAGCAGAAGGCAATTACATTACATTAGGGTCTACATGTTTTGGTGTCTATTTTAAATATAAATAGTCTTTCTGTTTATGCAAGGGTTGCTCATGGTCGAATATTTTACATGTAGCTACTGTGCAAATTGAATATATATTTGTAGTCTAAAGACTGCAGTCCCAAATATGGCTTTTAACATATGACATATGTCATTTTAGAAACAGGCATATTTTTAACTACAGGCATTGGAAATACTTGAAATTCTGTTCCTGTGAGCTAATTGCTGACTAGAATAGGAAAATAAGAGCTACTTTGTGGTTAGATGCTTGTGGTCTTTCTTTTGGCTTTTGGCCCTTAGATAAAATGTCAGGAAAAGCACAGTAATGGATAATGGCATCTATCAGTGTATCCTGAACATAATTTGAAGCCTGTCAAATGTCTGCTACTTTATAAACATTGATTTACATAGTTCTTCTTCATTCTACCATCTGCTTATTTGGTTGGAAGAGTATAAATTATGTCATAGATGATTTTCACAGACATGCTTCAGTTCATAAAGCCTCAATTTCACAGAAAAAGAAACTGCTGTGAAAAAACCCGGTTTCTTCTGTGAAACTGAGACTTTATGGGCCATTTCAAATATTCTAAAGAATGAGACATTCTTTCTTCTCTTTCGTATGTTTGATATATTGACTAGAAACCATACTGAGGAAAGGTTTCTAGTCTTACATTTTTAACCCAAATAAATCTTGCCCTGAACTAACCAGATCTGATTAACATAATAATGAACTGTAATTCAGAATCTGATTTTACTCTTATTCACATTTATATCAAACCATGGTTCAAATCATCAGGCAAAGCTCTGGTTCATTTTAATTGATTTATAAAAAACTTTGGTGTCACTTGTGATGTGAATAAGAAAATTGTATAAGTAAATAATAAGGGAGCAAAAACTGAAAAAAAATTAAGTTAGTCATATTTGAGTATTTGCTCAAGAGTAAGATTAGTGCATTTTTAGGTTAAAGTATATGTTTTTAAAGTAGATGAAATACCTTAGGTGTTTTAGATAGTAATTTTCTTATATGCCAGAGGATTTTCTCTATAAATTTGAACGAAAGCATATTTAATTTTTTTCAATGACACATTACAGTAGTGTTTAGCCTAGGATCATGCAAATGCCAAAAATTCTGGCGTGATTCCTCAAATACACTCTTTGAAGACACTTAGAAGAAACAAGGAAGTGAATAACAGTGTGCACAGTTATTGGTGAAGAATGAATTGTGTCAAGTAAATCTGGCTTCCTTCTGTGAAGATTAGAGGCTTCGTTGATTCAGAAGTAATAGAGGATATCATTTACCTTCAGTAAATCTTTAGACAGACTCTCATGTGACATTCTCATAAGAGAGGCCTCAAAGTACACTGTAGAAAAAATCCTTTCTACTTAAATCTGGCTGAAAAACCCAAGTACTGAATTTGCCATCAGAGTGGAAGTGTCATCCAGGGATAATTGGTTCCATCTACAGATTTAATATCAGGCTCTAAGTAATCATCCTGGTCATTATTAGAGTAGAACAACAAGACCAAACCAGTCTTCCAAGATATCTGGTTTTGTACACAGATTTAATAAATATGTCATTCAAAACAATTTGGCAAATTGAAGAATATTTCCGAAATATACAGTGCAAATTCATGGAAGGTTCTGCACTTTAGAAGAAAGAATCTACTGCACAGAGGGAGAATTTGGAACCTCTTCTTAGGTCACAGCTCTTCATAGCAGGGCGTAGGAGTTAGAAGGCAACCTGAACATGAGTCAAAGTGCCGGGATGTGGCAAAAAGCAATTGTGATGGGGTCTATGTGGCTGATGGCTGGCTGGGCACAGCCACAGAGTTGTGGTCAATGGCTCTGTGTCCAGGTGGAGGCCAGTGATGAGATGTGTCCCTCGGTGCCGTCTTGGAACACGGCTTTGTCAGTGCTCTTCAATATATCTGTCAATACCATACAGTAAGATAGAGTGCACTTCCATCCCTGGAATTGCTCAAGGCCAGGTTGGATGGGGCTTGGGGCAACCTGCTCTAGTGGAAGATGTCCCTGCCCATTGCACTGTGGTTGGAAGTGGGCGGTCTTTCAAGTCCCTTCCAGCCCAAACCATTCTGTGGTTCTATGATGACACAAATAAGAATACAGAGTGCAAAGCATGTGAAGTTACCACTGACCTCTCCTTAGTGTGGATAGTGTCAGCTGGAGTAACACATTTTATCTATACATGGACACATTGTGCAGAGCCCAGAGCAGAATGGGAGTGATCAGACATTTATAAACCATATTGTTTGAGGAACTTGAAATTACTTGAAATGTTTTGTTTTGTCTGGAAGTCTAAGCTGATAATAGTCTCTCAGGTGTGCAGCACTTCTGTAGTGAGGACAAGACTAATGAACTCTCTAGGGTAAAAAGTAAAAGAAATAATAGTCTGAAATTCCACGGGATAGATGTGGGTTAGAAATAAATGTATTTGAGAATATTAAGAATATCTGATAATATTAAGACTATCTAATATTAATACTCATCAAATAGTGAGTTTGAAGACCAGGAATCACATGAAGGATAGAGCTGCAGTCTTTGTTTTTGATAGAGAATGGACTACTTGAAATTTCTTCTGTCATTTTGTGTGATTATTCTATATAACTTGTGGTCTAAGTTCAAGTGTGATTATGATTCTGTCTCTGAGAGTTCATGTTGATTCTGAGTGCAGGAGTACTCAAGTGGGCAGGCATTTGTGCTTGGAGGCTAAATGGCTGGTGTCAAGCTAACATGGAAATTTTGGTATTGATATTAGATTTTTGAAAAACAATAATTCCTGTTCTCTGTTCCTGCATAAGGAGTGAAGCAGCACTCCTAAAAGACAATCTATTGGAAATACTATGTTTTGTATGTGTCACCTAGGTGCCAAAGAACATTAGATTATATTTAGTGGTAGAATTTCTGAGGACGAACTGCTGGCAAAATAAATATGTCACCAAAGCAACAAAGATCAGTTGTAAAGAGGAAGATGACGTGTTGAGGAATAACTGAAACACCTTTCTGAATTAATACAATGTAAACATGCATGGTAGCTGTCATAGTCTGGGTCTCTAGTACGTGCTTGTATGCATTTATTCCAGGAGTGCAAGGTCTCCTGTAGAAAGAAAAAATACATGATTGTAGCCCAGATCTTTATTTAGCAGCTGCTGTAGAAGGCTGTTTGAAATCTTGTCTATCTTGAAATCTCATCAGTTGTATGATGGAAATACCAAGGAGCTTAAGGTTTTTCCAATTATTCATTTTCTCATTTAGAATATCTTTTCTCTCTCTGTTGCTGCATGAAGAATTAACTAAAGAGAGAAGTGCCTAGAGCACTTGAGGAAAAACTAAAATCATAAAATGCTTAGCTCATTCTTCTAATTTTGTAAAGATTGGTTGATAAAATAAGGAAGAAAGTGATTTGATTTGTCCCTGTCCTTTTGAAAAATTAAATGCTAGAGCCAGCTCAAAGGTAGCACTATTAGGTTTTCAGAATTTGTCACCTTCCAAAGCTGACTTAATGAAATTGGAATGTATCTATACAGACTGACGGGTTACTGATAACTTCTTGCTGATACACCACTTCTCACAGGCACAAACAAAGGGTAAGCCTTATGCTGAAACTGAAGCTTTCAAATAATTTAAGAGCTCTGGATCTTTATTTGTGGCTTCTGATAAGAGTGTGAATGTTTTCACTGTACTGTGTGTGCTGTGAGTAGTTGACAGGGCAGTGTCAGTTTGAGTTGTATCAGCAAAACCCACCCAAGCAGTTCTAGTCTAAGGAGTCATATTAGAAATATGATGTAACTCATATTTATTAAAATTTAAATCCGTTGACTGCTCTAGGTCCTAGGTCATTATCAAAATTGTTTGCTGTGTGTTATGAAGTGCTTGAGTTTGTTTTAATAAGTGATGAATATAAAGGGAAAGTGCAGGAATCAATTATTCAGTTTTCTTAACCAATATCCATGCTTTTCTCTTTGGGAGTATAAGAAACATTATTTTGCATTACGTGTTTGATAAGCTGAAGCTGAAGATGTGATTGTTTACAGTGGGTTCACTGTCTGTGTATCTGCTGTCTTTGGGAAGCAAAGAGTGACTTACCCAGGAGTTACTCTTGTCACTTACCAAAGCAGTCTGGTGGTTCTTTGTTGCACTTTGACTCTCAGCCTCTCAGCACATCATTATTTCAGTCATGCTTGATTCACAGACAGCTACTATTAATTTTAAAATATAAAAGACTAGTTTTATGCATAATTCCATGCATTTTCCTCTTTAAAGTGCCCTTGCAATCAAATAGCATAGCAGCAATTAATAGAAGTATGTTGAACATGCCACCTGGTACTCAGAATTACAGATAACACTGTGACTGATATGCACATTTGCACTCACATATATCTGTTGACAAGCAGTTATCTATGTTTCAATGAGAGGCATTAAAAAAATGCAGGTTTTCTCAGGAAGGAGAAAATTAATATAAACTCAATTTTCTTTTGAATATTCTCAAAGTCTCATTAAATAAGGTACTCAAAGGTATGCCTGCACTTTCAGTTCTGATTCAGTTTCAATTCTGATTTTGAAGAAGTCGTTTGGCATTGGATCTACAAATACATTTTAAGGCTTTAATTTGTACTACTGTATTAATTTAATATGAGGTAAACAAGACTTTGGAAAACAACCAAACCTATGATGGTATGTTTTAGCATCTAGGAACAATTTCATTGACTGTCTTCCCCTTAATTAAATTTAAAATGTGCCTTTCTGTTATTTGTCCTCTCATTTGTACCTCTCTATTCATCCTTTTAAAGAACAGCTTTAGCTCAAACTGTTCTTTGACTTCGAGAAAAAATATTTTGTATATAAATACTATATTGTGTATATATAGGTATGTTCAGAAGTCCTATATTGAAATATCTTAAGATTTCGTATTAGAAAAGGTCTGGTGCTTTAAATTGTCAGAGCACAAAGATGTGATTGGCAAATACTTAAGTTTGAGGTCTTGTTTTTTCCAGTCTTTTCTTCTCTGTTCTGTACATTACTCCTAGAGAAGTTATCTGTTTAGAGGGGCTTTTCTTCTTAGGAAACTGGAAACATTTAACCGTCAATTCTGTCCATGATGCCCTAAGATATGCCCATTAGATTAGTCCTGGAGGTTTCCTTTCCACAAACGAGATGGTCTGCTAGGCTTGTGCTTTTTTGGTCATTTTATTTGCAAAAGCAGGGAATGAAGAAAAAAACTCACACACCCTTCTTCAGCATTTCAGAAGCTGTCTGATAATGTACAGGTAAAATTGATTCAGGTTTGAAGGGGTTTAAGATGTGTGCAAAGTAGGAGAATTTTTCCCTTCCACAAATGTTCCTTGCTGCACCACGTGCCCTTAGACTGCTGGTAAACAAACCTCAGTGTGGTATTTGCACACAGCTCTTACTCTGACACTGAGTAGAGAGAGCTTTTGGAGAAGGACTGTTTTGGTAGCCATCTGCTCAACAATGTCCCTTTTTTTTTTTTCCTTTTAGTTTTTTTTTCCACTTAGCTGGAAAAGATTACCTGGCATACTTGACATTCATCTCAAGAACCCAACACCTTTCCTGTTCTGCTTAGCATCCCTTCTCCTGTGCTTTGCTCTTTTCATCTTATGTCAGGTCTAATTTGGTGCAGATACATTGTTTTAGATATCTTGTTAGGTAGAAGATATCTGCATTTTTATATTGACAAAAGTTTTCCAGCAATCTCCTCTTTACCTAAGAGTTGTGAAGTACTATTATTTTAAAATGTGCACTCAAATATCCTTCCTAAATAGCAATTCCATGTGTTTTCTTTCACGCTGCATGAGAATTGCAGCTTAACTGATACAGATAGATGAAAGAAAAAGAAAGTTTAATAAAATACATCTGAAGTGCCATTGCATTGGTGCTTCAGAAGGCATTGCCACTTAAGGTTCATTTAGGGTTTTTAAAGAATTAATAGTAAATTCCTTTTTTTTCTAAAATACCAGATGTTGTAGTTCTACAATGACATTTCCTGATTTTTAAGAACTTTTTACTTTTGATATTGAGTATGCTAACAACTAAACAAAGGACGTGGGAGGAGAAATAAGAATTATTTACTTTGTAGTTAAAGTATTCTGTGCTGTTAGTTGTTAGAATAATAGATTTATTGATTTAAAAAATTATTTAAATGGAATATTGCCTGAATTATTTTGCTTGTCACTTCCTTAAACGTGACACTTGGGAATGGAATATTTAATCTAATATAATCTCACATGTTTTCTGATATAGGCATCTAACAAACATGCAGAAATTGCTTAGTTTTCATTATCAAGTAAGTTGGTAGTTGATGGTGAATGTGTTGGTGCCTCCCAGCTTGAGCAAGACTCAGTAAAACAAAATATCTATTGTTTTCTTTGCATAATTGTGTAATTAATATTTCCTAAGTAACACCTTATAAAATCTCAGGCATTCTTGGGCATATAGAGGAAAGAATTGTGTTTGCATTGTGTATAGTATTTCTGTAACCAGATAATTGTCTCTCCTTTATACCAATTGCCATAGTTGCTCAAGGTGGTACATTATGTATGAAATGGAGCTCTAAGGATCAGATTGAGTCTAATAGTTAATTTGAGGAAAACCAAAGGGAAGGTAGAGTTTCAAACTCGGTCTTTTCAGAGCCAGTTGAGGTGGCAGGTGGGAAGCAGAGCTGCTCTGGTCCTCAGCCTTGTGGCACCCACCTGTGAAGAGGCGGTCAGGGCCCCCCCAAGGAGCCTGGTGCTCCGAAGGCCTTACAAGTTACAGCTTCAGAAATCTGTCTGTAATGCTCATTAAGGAAATATGCCCTGAGTCCTGAGCCTGGAAAATGCTGATGGTCTCCACCATATGTGAAGGACACGGGATGAGGGTTTTCTCTTGTGCAGAATAACAGGAAATTTCTTTAGATCATTATAATTTTTTTTTTCATTTGTTTTAAAAAGTGATGTCAGTGGGCTCCTGGCTGTGCAATGGTAGAGAGTCCGAGCTCTCTGAGTATTGGCAGTTATAGTTACTTTCATTTGTTTGTGACCTTCTGCTTTTGTCTGACCTGCATGAGCTTGGTTGAGGCAGAATTCAGGAAGAATGCTCAAGGATTAGTGGCCTCTCTCTTGCTACGTTTCTTTTATTAAGTGATTAAATCAAGCTTTTCTGTGATCAAGGATTTTATAAGAGTAACATTGTCTGATACAGTTAATTTATGATCTAATTATCTCACAAAACATTTAAATTCAGGCCTAAATTAAGATCTGAGAGATTATTGTATTTTGTCTAAAGAATTTGTATTTTCTAAAAAATGTGTATTTTTTCTAAAATTTAATTTTTTTAAACATACAGACATAGGCAACACAATGTAAGTGCACAGCTTGAACAAAATTTAGTGCACTGAACAAGCTAAATGCATGTTCAAATTTTACACAGATTCTTCCAAGGTTATGAACATACATAGAAATTGTTGTAGTGGAACAGATCAATGATTCATCTAGTCCTGCTGAGAAGCACTGGTGAAGCATGCCAAGACATAAATCAAGGACTTGATCAGGATTTCAGGTCTGTCACGCAGTGCTTAACCCAGCTGGAGACCTGGCAGTGGAGTGCAAATCATGGGTGACTGATCTTCCTCCACCTCCATCTTCCTGCCCCACAGGTGGTCTCGTTCCTTCATGAGTTAAAAAGGTACTTGCTAGAAGGTACTTGCAGAAAAATCCATAATGGAGGAGTGGTCTCCTGGGAGGCCACTGCTTGTGAGCCCTTGCTCCATGCTTGCACAGTGGGGCTGTGCAGCCACAGGTGCCCATTAGAGCCAGGTCTGCGTCACAGGTCTCCTGTACCTGACCTACCTTCCTTCCCCAGGAGCCAAGGACATCTTCGTTCTCTTACCTATGCAAAGTCCTGGAACTGTAGGAATCTGATGTAAGATGGAAAAATGATAGTTTGTGTAGTTGGGGGCAGGAGGACAACTTGTGTCAAACTACTGTTTTGTTAAGTAAGGTCATTATGTGTCTCAGCTCTGCTAATAAACAAGCATTTGCCTTGTTCTTGGAGAGAGAGACTCAAGTGGTGACTTTTGAATGGCAGAGTATGGCACTTAGAGGATGAAGTGTGTCTTGTGGAGGTGCAAACCAGCCTCCATGGATCTGTTGTAGCTACAAGAAACAGGAACAGTCTACAGATGTGTAGCCCAGTGTGCCTGCAGTGAGGCCTTGTGATGTGTAAACCTGTCTGCTGATGGTTGGCTGTATGGCTGGTTGTGTGTTTAGGAGATGTGTGAAGTATCTTCAGTATGATGTAGCATCTATTCAAATGTGATAGGGAGCAGGTTGCTGAGTAATCTCTGGTGTGGGGGTTCTGAAATCTCTTTTGGGGGATGGAAGAGAAGGAATTTCCCTTTGCCTCTTGGGAACAGTTAGGAGAAAAAATGAATAACTTATTTAAAGCCTGGCTGTTGTAGGTTGAGGAAATACAGAGGCAGCCATGTAGAAGCCTTTCTGCAGGGCTACCCTATCTCTTTCAGGGGTGGGAAATTCCTCAGTATTTAAGAAGTGAGTGTTGTCAGCGGAGATGATCTGGGTTTAGGTCACAGCATCCAGAGAGTCTTCTGTTAGACTCCACTGGAGTCCTGCTTCAACAGCACATGTCCTACTGTGGTCTCTGGCAACAGCATGTTTGGTGAATATCCAGCAGTACTATTGCTGGATCTGTGCTGTTAGAGATCTCAGAGCAGGTGCTGTTTTGGTTCATTTAAATTGAAGATGTTTGGGTTTCAAAGCTGCTTGAAAACCAGTGGGTGAAAGAACCTGTTAATGAATGCTGGTGGAAAGATGCAGCACGAGTAATATAAGTGTTGTTAACTTGTAAAAAATATCAGATTTGAGGTTAATTCTCTCCCCGTTCTTCCACCAGTAACTATTTTTTTTTAAACTAGATGTTTATATCAATGTTTCTTTAAATACAATGGCGGGTATATGTCAGTTAGCATGGGGTTTTAATAGTTTAATATGGATGCTACTACATACTGAAAGGTGACAATGTGGGTTTTGGTCTCAGAAAATGAAATACTGTATTTAACACATTTACTGTTGAAATATCAGTGTTACAGAAAGATAAAATATTCTCTTAATGCTTACTAGTACTTAACAATTGTTTCCTGCATAAAAATCAGATATAATTGGGAACTATGAAATATGAAATAAAAATTCAAAACAATATATTTATGAGATACATAATGAGAGGTGTGGTATGATTTTACAAGACTGGATTGGGTGGAATGCTAATTTTGTATTAGTTAGGAATTCATGAAGTGTTGAATAAGCTGGAGGTGTTGTGAAGATATTTGAAACACTATACAGATGTTCATATTATTAAAAATATGATTTTAGGACAGAAAACATCTTGCAGAAGGTAGTAGCTTGATACATTTGCTTCTTCAGCAATTTATGGCAAGACTCAGTTTTACAGCTCTTTTCTGCCTTGTGAGATTTTCTCCTGGCTTCAGCAGAGTTCTGGCTACACCTTGCACATAGCTAATTTTACAGAAGGAGAACTGCCTGGGTTTTTTCCATTCCTTAGGGCATGATTAAAATAAGATTTTTTATCTGTTTATGAAACTCTATAAAACCAGTGCCTTCTGACTTTTTATCTGCTCATCCAGTTGTAATAATAGTTTTACTGAAATGATCCTTCTATTTTGAATTGAAGAGACAGGTGGATGTCAGTGATACACCCCCAGCAGTAGATGCAGAGGAACAGTATTGTCAGACACTACTCTGTGATTTTATTGCAAAAATGGATATAATTCATTGTTTGAGGAAAAGAAAGCAGAAAAATATTATTTTGAAGGTGAGCCAATTCATATATTCTTAGACATTACACAGACCACCCAGGTCTGAAGCCATGTTTTATGTCTCTTAAATCTAAATAAATTCAACTGAGCCTTGGGCTGCCTGCCCGAGGCCAATGGAACACCTAGGAAAGAAAAATCCACCTTCTAATTTTCCTTTCTTTTCACATCTTCCTTAGTGAAGGACTTCACAGTGTGTAAGTCTGATGAGTTTCTAGAATAAAGAATAAGATTTGTTTACCAGAAGTGTAGTGTTCCTTACTGAGAATTAAATTTACTTATTTTTGGGAATGGGCATGATCCTGCAGTACAGTCTCCTTCTGAGCAAGTCTGTGATTCCACAGTATGGGCATGGCATCTAACAGAAATTGTATTCCTAAGGACACATATTTCTACTAGAAGACAAGAAAAAAAACCGTGTGTGTGTGTGTAAATATATTTGTGTGTGTATAGATATGTGTCACTGGTGATTTTGTTTCATAAAGTAATTTGACAAAATTCAGTAAAATTCCACACCTTTCTGGCATGCCATGTTGTACGGTAGGGTGGCCCACCAGATGTTCTTCAGTTTAAAAAGCTCCATTTAAAAAAAATCAACAGAAAAAAAAAAAAAAAGTCGATTTCCCTGATATTGGGAACCTCATTTAAAGATGAAAATGTGAGTGTCCCAAATTGTAATCCTTTACTGTTTCGTTCTGCACTTAATCTGCAAATGAAAAATGTTCTTCCTAATGTTTGCTTTTAAGTTGTGACTGCATGGTTTATGCTGCAGTCATTGACAGGCTCTTTCTCAGCTAATCTAACCTTGACAAAAATCCTTTATCCAAATGATACTAAAGAATCAGCATTGAACAGCAAATTTTTAATTGTCATGTTTTCTGAAATTTTATTGAGACCTGTCTTGAAGAAATGTCAGTTTTTGCCAGTAAAGTGAGTAATTCTTTTGACATACAAATATGAGTTTTTACCTATAGACAGCAATGTGCAAACTGGTGCAATATTTCAGTTTTTAACTGGAAACCGAGGAGTAATTTATAATGTAGATTATATTTAGTTTGTATACACATCCACAGTGTGGGTTTTTTAATAAGGCACTTAGAGCTCAAATAATCAGAATTAATTAAAGCATTGATTAGGGAAATCTGTGCCAAAAATACTCTTGCAGTTTCTTGTGGCTTCATAAAATTTTGTGGTGTTTCCTTAAATGTGTTGCATAAAGAAGACACCTTGTTATGACAGATCCCTGTAATTTTAAAACTGCTCATTGAGGTTTTTAAGCAACAAATGGTGATTTTTCAAACTCACTGTGAATTTAAATTTGAGCTGCTTTTTACCTGCAGAATGAGGCGATCTGAGTGGGGAAAAAAGGGTAAAAAATGATTTATGAGAATCTCCATTTCAAAATACAATGGGCTGAATTTAATATGTGACTTTTGAGATTCATATTGTGAACATATGTTAATAGAAACTTCCCACAATAACAGATGATGAGATGTGAAAAAGATAAGAGTCAGGGAAAGTTTGTTTCTCTAAAGTGTATCTTTTTCAGGTTAGCCTTTTAACAGACATAATTTCTGTCAGGGGAGATAACTGGAAAAAACCTCATGTATTAGTCAAGTGAAATCCTGACTGTGTTTTGCCTGGTTTTTAAAAGAGGAAGGATGTTTGCCACAGCACTCCCTTGTGTTCCTGCCAGTCTCTTTCCTAAGGAACCTTCCTAAGAAAGCTTTGAATCCTAGAGCCGGTTTTAGTAATATTTGAAAAAGCATAAAGGTCCCAAAGATACAGAAAATTCTGGTTTTTCTCGTAATAATAAGCAATTGTGTAGATAAGACAGCTGTGCTGGTGATCAGAGGCTCCTGGATGAGCCCGGTCCTTTGGAGACCTCAAAGGGCACACAAGGGTGTTGGACTTGTGGAATATGCTTGCTGTGCACATTTCCCAGAAATCGGGCTCCATGGATTTATTTGCTCCTGGAAGAACTTGTAGGTTTAACTGTTAATGAAAAAAAAAAAAACAAACTTACAAAACAAACTGTTTTTTCAACAACTTTGCCGCTCTCCAGTTGAAGTTGAATGTGGATGATCAAAGTGCCCTAAAACCTCTGTGGTTGGTAACAAAGAGCATTTGAAAGTCTTTGTATTTCTCCTGTCTCTAAAAGGATAACTGCTTATGTGCACTCTTCCAGTACAGAATATATTTTTTTTTAACTGTGATAGTAAAAAAAGAAAAACTGCATTATAAAAATAACTGTAGAAGGGAGAAAAATTCACCAAGATGTGCTGGCGAGTTAGGTAAATAGCAGTAAAAATGCTCTCTGTGTGCAAATACTCAAAATCTGAGTTGTATAAGGCATGAAGTATCTTTGAAGTATGAGAACAGAAAGTTGATGAATAATGGTTAACAAGAAGCTTACCATGACCCAGCCATGGGCACTCACAGCCCAGAGAGCCAGCTGTGTCCTGGGCTACATCAAAAGCAGCATGGGCAGCAGGGCAAGGGAGGGGATGCTGCCCCTCTGCTCTGCTCTGGTGAGAGCTACTGCATCCAGGTCTGGGGCCCTCAGCATAAGAAGAACATGGACCTCTTGGAGCAAGTCCAGAGGAGAGTCACGGGGATGATCAAAGGACTGGAGCATCTTTCCTGTGAAGACAGGCTGAGAGAGCTGGGCTTGTTTAGCTTGGAGAAGAGAAGGCACTGGGGACATCTTACAGCAACTTCCAGGGACTTTTTACAAGGACATATAGCAATAGGACAAGGGAGAATAGCTTTACACTGAAAGAGAATGGATTTAGTTGGATATTAAAAAGAAATTCTTTATTAGGAGAGTAGTGAGGTACACATTTTCCAGAGAAGCTGTGGATGCCCCATCCCTGGAAACGTTCAAGGTCAGGTTGGATAGGCCTTTGAACAACTGGGTTAGTAGAAAGTGTCCCTGCCCATGATAGAGGAATATGAACTAGGTTAGCTTTAAGGTATCTTCTGATAGAAACCATTCTATGATTCTGTGGTTGATAATTTAAATTAATTTGGAACACAATTTCAGTATAACTTTTAAAGTAAAGTTACTGTTTGTAACCATGCAAATTCTGTATTGATGGAACAACGGATAAAAAATGTGTACAAGCCTCAAAAAATGAACTGAATAATATTAGTGTCTGGCAATCCTCTGGATCCTCCAGGAAGGCAACATAAATCTGAGAAGATAAAAGATGTCTTTTCTCCGTTGTCTCTCTCCCCAGCTTCATTATATAAAGCATCACTTCTCTGTAAAAACCTCTCTTGGCAAACCAGTAGGTTTAATGCAGAGGTGCAGCATTACTCTTTTTATTTGACACTGCCACTACAGAACCTCTTGCATCTTCATGAGCCTTCCATGTGAGGAAAGGTGTTCTGCAGCCTCTGTTATTCATTTGCAAGGCATAAGAAGGTCTGGGACAGATTCTGGATCAAACTGTATCATTTTATTTTATCAAGGGAGAGCTAAAATGTATGTGAGCAAATTAAACTGCGGAGGAGGACTCTGTGGAGCCTCTGTGACTTGACCGCATAAATATTCTAAAGCTTCAAGGCACATGCTGCTTTGTCAAGGTTGTAGCTACAGGGTTCATTAAATCACCTGAATATCAGTGTGCCTTGCCTCTATTAAGAAGTCTCTTAGTTCTAGAATATTTGCCCTGTTATTAGGAATGCACAACACTTTGGGGGATCGCTTTTCACAGAAGATCTTTAAAATGGCGTAATTCTGTCCACATTATAAATACACACCAAAAAAATCTATATGGGAACTTTTTCTGAAACACTTCTGAAAGCACTGAAGCTGTTCCTGGTGCAGATTGTCTGTAATCAGCTTTCCTTTGCTCCTTATATACTAAACTTTCTTGCACATGTTTGCCCAGAGAGATGGATCATGAATCTGAAAATCAGGATTTGACATGAGTAAGACAGACATTGGTTACTTTGTTCTTTGAAACTGCCACTTTTAGATATGTTTGCTTGTGCTGCAAGACATGGCCCTTAAGGAAGACGTGGCTCTATGGTATTTAGATCTCACCATTAATAGTAAGATTAGAAATACAGCTAAAATGTTCTGCCTGATGAAGTCCCAGCTGATATTCCAGACTGGAGTGTGACTTTTTTCCCCCCAAACTCACTTGGCTGCATTCCACAGGTCAGTTTTTCGCTAGCACATTGTGAAACACATTCATCACTGATTGCCATATAATGTTGTTTTGCTAGCTAAAAATGCACATATTTTTATGTCTTTTGAAATGTATTTATGAAAGAAATAGTTGTACTTAAAATACAGAACAAATAAGTGAATATAAAACCTCCCAAAATATCCCAAATCCCCAGACTCCACCTTTTGCTCCATCACAGATAAATCAACAATGTAAAATCGTTGTTTTTCTCTAGAACAAAAGTTTCACAGCTGTATTTAAAAGTATGTTGATGAAAAGTGATTCATAAGGTGAAGTAATCATTTTTATACAGTGCATTTGGCAGACTCTAGCCAAATTACACCATAAAAGAAATATTATATTTGACAGCAAACTGTTAGCGATGTGAAATTTGAGAATAAAAACCGACTGTATAAAGACTTACTTATGGCTATGCTGCTCTCTGATGGTACCCTGTTTTTCTTACCCACCTGTGGTCAGTATATGTTTTTCCCACCTTTGTAAATTTAAGCTTTAGATAAATTTCTAATGTCCTTCTATTGTGAATTAATTCACATTTGTTTGATTTAGATGTAATTGGAGGCTATTATATCTAATTTGTCTACTACAAATTGTTTGCTTCATAGAATTCTTACAAGCTAAATACATAAAGTAATTAAACTTACAAAGTTTTGGGCTACCTTAAAGGTTTTTAAATTACATCCATTTTGTCTATTGAATTTTCATTTGAAAAGAGCATGTGGGATTCACCAAATTACTATGTACATAATGCTAGATGACTTTAAACTGTAACAAATAATTACAAGGATTTAACAGAATGGGATAAACCTCTTTATCCCTCTTGGCATGAGTGACTTGGGAGCAAAAGGTTGCGACCTACAGGGTCAAGAGTACTGTGTGGAGTGTTTGAGGGTAGTAGATTTATCACACAATCCTATTCAGGCTCTGCTTTTCCACTGAAGCTGTCCTGATGCTCTGCAATTAGTAGACACCAGTTACCAGGGATGTTAATGTTCCTTCTGGACTTTGTTTGTTTTGTTGTTTGTATAGAGTACTGATTAGGGCTTTTGAGTGTGGAATTTACTTGCAAGTGATTTATTTTGTGTCTCTAGGATGGGTTCCAGCGGGTTTGGTTTGGTTTGGGTTTGTTTTTTTTTTCCCTGTGAAATCATGGTTTCAGATAGCAGCCAGGATAGCAAACTTTGATAAGTTACAAGCAGTTCTTCTTGATAAATATTTCTTCTTAGGGTGAGAGAATTTATTTTTCTATCCATCATGAACTTAATTTCTATTTTTATCATCCTCCCCACCCTGAAATTTCAATGTTACTTTTTTAAGCATTAAATGAAATGCTCATCACAAATTTATAAGAACCTATTGAATAAAGTTAGAAGTGAGCATGTCACTACATCTGCATATTCTAGGAAACCCGTGGGATATTCTATAAAAGAATGTGCCCTTGCTTAAGCTTCTCATTCAGAAATTAAACCCCTATTGATACATGGAAACAGACTCCTATTCATATGTTCCATATGATTTGTAGCATCCTAATCCTTGCCATGAATCCTTTCCTTATTCTCAGCATCGGAGACTGAAACACATCAATTCAAAACATGGCTTCTTCGCATTTTTTTTAAAACGTCAGCTCGATTGAATACAGTTCTAATCATCTCTTTTCACAAGTGCTGGGGGTTTCCTACATCCTGTTGAAGAGTAGTTTATTTTCAGTTAATTAAAAACTTGTCTTCTGTGAGTATAGTAAAATTGACCATGAATTTGCACATTCATACAATTACCGAATTTCATAAACTTTTAGTTTCTTCCACTTCTACTAATATTTTTTTATCTTCAAGTATCAGTGTATTTTGGGTGAAACATGTAAAATGCTAGTTTTTTTAAACAATGTTGTATTCTAGTAGCCAGTGGAAAATAATGAATTAATTAAACTTAAGTAATGGGTAGAATAAAAGACCATTCAGCTGCTATGTACTGCCTGGTTTGCATACTTGGTAATAACTTACTTCAGCGTCATTTTGTTGACTTGTGGTTGCCATACTAAAGTAAAACCTTTTCTGTAGTTCCTTGCTGGATTACAAGTAAAATTCTGAAACCATATTTCCCACGGTTGGCTACATATTACAACTTTATTATAAACAATTAAAATGATATAGGTTCAAGTATTACCATGGGCCATATGAAGTTTGGGACACTGTTTACATAATGTTGATGAGTATATTAAAGTGGTTAAAAACCTCCAAGAACTTGGATTCATGTTCACCTAATGACTGCAAATTAAAAATTAAGCAGCCTTGTCTAATCTGCTTTCATGGCTTTGTGGCATCCAGAGCAGTCTGTGAGTCAGCATCAGGTGCAGTTAGAAAAAGACACGTTCTGACTTGGAGAGAGACAGATGAAGGAATGTAGTCCCCTGAAGAAAACGGTCCAAATGTCCTGGATATTACTCGAAACGTAACTTTTTCACTGGAATGCTGTCAGAGCTGAAAGAATAGTTCATGGTGCAAATCCTTTGTCTGCAGATTTTGTTCCTTTCCTGTTAAAATGTGTAGTATTAACAGGTCAAGTGGGCCAAAAATTTTCTTTGCATATTACACTCGTTCTTTCATTTGCCATATTTAGTTTGTTGCTTCTGATGAAATTAAAGGGGCATGTCCCTGGGAATCTCTATTTATTCTTACTAAAGCCTTATAAAGGGAGCTTATCTCAGAAACAGGACAGTCATAGATCCTCTCCTGAAGCACTCTGTACAAGAAAACTCACAGGAAAAGGAGAGACAGGATGGCCAACTTAAATGGATGGGTACATGCGTGGCCCACATCTTCACAGTGAGTCCTTGGTCTACCACTTACAGTTGACTGTTTCTTACAAAATGTTGACTGTTTCTTACAAAATGTTAACTTAGAAACTAAGTGCCTGGCGCAGAGCAGTAGAACAGTTAATTCCTGCTGGCTGCACATTTGTATCAAGCACAGAAATAGTGGCAGATGTGCTTTCTGGCCCTCATACAGCTGTCTCACAATATGTTCCACAGCCAAGCTGGTCAGGTCACTTCTCCAGTTGTGTATTGTGTCCGTGCCGATTTATTTACCTGGCTGTGCCTCTTCTGTTGGCCACTAATTGAGAGACTCTGGATAACATCTTTACTTTTTCTTCATGAAGTTAAGCTCCAAGCCTGACCTTTACTTTTAGATAGCAAGCACAGTCTAACATCTTCTGTTCTCAGGCCTGCAGGGATTGCCGCCATGTGAAGGTTTTTATATGGTTTAATATTTTCAGTGACTACAAAGTGCATTGAACGTGATAGCTGAATGTAAAATGAGGGCAAGATTAATTTTATTCCAGGAGGACAAAGATTTACATTTGTGATTTGAACATTAAGAGTGAATGAAAATTCTATTAAGAAACAGGTGAATTCAAAGTTAAAATCTAATTTTCTTTCTCCTGTTTACTATTTCTTGAGACTTTCCTAAGCTGAAAGAATGAAGGGCTGAGCAAGGGCTGATCCCTTCTGGTTCTTCATTCACTGCAGTGATACTTCTTTGTTATCGAGGACAAAGAAACCTTCAGAACAGTTTTGGAGGACCTCCACTTTTCCTTCACCTCTTAATAAGGTTCTGCAGTTGGTTTAAATTTGGGATACGTGAGGACATTTAAGTTAAGGGTTGGCACTGTTTTTCAGTCTTTTAATGTAGAATAAAAGTGCTTGAAGTCATGAGAGGTTGTCTTATTTTCTCTCCATTCATGTCAAATATCTGACTTTTAATTTTTCTTTAAAATCTCCAGTATTGGAGATTCCATTACATCCTTAAGCAATCTATTCTTAGCAATTTTTTTGATAAGATTTTTGCAGAGTCTAATTGAATATATCTTGATACAGTTTTGGTCTATTACTTCTTCTCCCATCCACAAACATGAGGAAAACAGAGTATTTGCTTTACTTTGTAGCAAACTGTAGTAGAAAAGACTTATCACGTCCTGCTGTATTTTTCCCCCGTCTCTCTCTACCCTATTGCCCTCTGTGATGCAAGACAATTTATTTAAGCTGATAAATCTTGATAAGTATGATAAAGTAAGACAATCAGTTCAGTGTTTTGCAGGTTGTAGCCTTTCTTCTGCATCCCAAATCAGCTCTTGCTTTTTGATGCTTCACGGTTCTTATCCAGTATTTGTGATTGTTTCTATGTACTTATCATGCACATGCAGTTGATGAATAGCATCCTCTTTTTTTTCTGAGCCAATCTCTTCCACTTCATAAAATCACAGAACCACAGAATGGTTTGGGTTGGAAGGAACTTTAAAGATCATCTAGTTCCAACACCTCTGCCATGGGCTGGGACACCTTCCACTAGATGAGGTAGCTCAGAGCCCCATCCAACCTGGCCTTGAACACTTCCAGGGATGGGGCATCTGCAGCTTCTCTGGGAAACTGTGACAGTGTCTCACCACACTCACGGTAAAATTTTTTTTCCTAATATCTAATCTAAATATACTCTCAGTTTAAATTCACTATCTCTTGTCCTATCACTAAATGTCTTTCTAAAAAGTCCTGATCTAGCTCTCCTGTAACCTGTATAGATATTAGAAGGTGATATTAGGTCTCCCCAAAGTCTTCTCTAGGCTAAACAACCCCAACTCTCTCAGCTTGTCTTAATAGCCCTTGTAGCCCTTTTCTGCTCAGTATTATCTGCAAATGCAATAGGCATGCGCTTTTTTCTCTGTCACCGCTCTCACTACTGAAATTACTGAGTAGCAGACATCCAGGACTGGTCCTTGTGGAGTACCACTTTGTAGGTCCTTCCAGTTTTTCAGGAAGCTGTTGACAACTGCTCTCTCACTACTCTTGTGTAACCAGTTTTGNGGGATGGGGCATCTGCAGCTTCTCTGGGAAACTGTGACAGTGTCTCACCACACTCACGGTAAAATTTTTTTTCCTAATATCTAATCTAAATATACTCTCAGTTTAAATTCACTATCTCTTGTCCTATCACTAAATGTCTTTCTAAAAAGTCCTGATCTAGCTCTCCTGTAACCTGTATAGATATTAGAAGGTGATATTAGGTCTCCCCAAAGTCTTCTCTAGGCTAAACAACCCCAACTCTCTCAGCTTGTCTTAATAGCCCTTGTAGCCCTTTTCTGCTCAGTATTATCTGCAAATGCAATAGGCATGCGCTTTTTTCTCTGTCACCGCTCTCACTACTGAAATTACTGAGTAGCAGACATCCAGGACTGGTCCTTGTGGAGTACCACTTTGTAGGTCCTTCCAGTTTTTCAGGAAGCTGTTGACAACTGCTCTCTCACTACTCTTGTGTAACCAGTTTTGTATTCATTCTAAATATGTCCCATTAGATTATGTTTCTGTGGTTGTTTTTAAACAATCCAAAATCTGAATTAAGTCACTAGCACACGACACATACGGCTTTGCATTTCTAGTCACAAAATGATACCCAGTGTTACAAGGATTTTTGATAATCATGTGTTGATTGTTAGTCATGTCCCCGTGATTGTCTTCCAGGTGCTTACTGGGTCTGTTTACACATGACCTTCCTACTGAGGAAGCCAGTTAAATTGCAGTTTTGTCTAATTCCTCCTTTCCCAGACAGTATGATAGTTACTGTTTAACAGTGTCTTTTCTTAAAATAACTAAACATCCCAAAGTTATGTAGCTTTCTCACTACTGAGGTCACATTGGTGGCTCACAGTCAGTCTGTACCTGGCCTTGTCTAGGAATGTGGGGACTTGCAGCCAGGAAGATGAAGATTATGCTATGTGCTTTGTAGGTGATAAAAGCAGATGTGGTGTATTTGTGAAGTGAAATAATTGTGGGGGGTTTTGTTGATCTCTTAAACAATAGTGACAGCAGCTAACTTCCCAGCAATAATTTTTGGAAAATTATTTTAATAAATAACATGTTCTTGCTTAAATTAGTTGTCTGCAGAAAGTGTTCCATGTAACATAATTAATTTTGTTTTCCTTCTTATTTTTGAGGAAATATTTTGTTTTGTCTGAATGGTTATATACATTCTTGGTATGGAGTTCGTTTTTTCTTAAAAGTGTTTTTTTTCAAAAAAAATCAAAATTGGAAGCGGTGCAGATGTTCAGAAGCCACGTTGATGTGATTATTAAAAGAAGAAAGGCCCAGAAATCCATTGCAGAAGTGAGAGTTCTTCCCTTTGACAGTGACCTGTAGGCTTGGACTTTGTGTCATGTCACTCCAGGTTTCATGACCAGTCTCTCAAGTTGTTCTTTTTGGTTTGTTTGGGTTTTTTTGGTGATGCAACTTTCTATTCCAAATACTGCACCTGGATGTGCAGCACTAAAAATATGACCTAATTGACCAGCACTGTAGTAATTTAAAATAAAACTATGTTAGAGTAAAATGTGGTTTCTTGCTCAGGATAAGCCAGCAAGGGAGTTACTCAGGAGTGAATTTCTGTGGTTGAACTTAAATTTGGTTTTCAAAATAGTGTTTTCTTGAGGCTATGCACAAACACTTTACTCACTCTGTGGTTCTTCCAGCACAGATTTGAGATTTTAATGTAATTTCAAGACTTCCTATGGTACTTAGGAACATCAGAGGCAAGCGCCACAGCATCATGCTGGAGATCTGGGTGTAAACTCCAGGTCAGCATGTAAATCTGCATGGGGCAGTCATCGTCACAAAGAAGATGAATTTCAACAGACTTTGCAACATGATCATTTAGTTTGTGTGTAGCAACCAGCTGGTGTCCTAATGGCTTATGGCTAAATACTTGTAACAGCCTCAGTGATTTTGGCAACATTCTGCATTATACAGAATTAAGAATATTTCTGATTAACAGCGTGAAGATCTCAGTTCAAGTCAATGCATTATAAATAACTCACTGATCTTCACTCTCTGTCCTAGCTCAGCAATGGCCTGGGCACATTCTGAATTGCTAATTTTTTCAAAATACTTTTATAGCTTTTCATTTCATTATACATTTTTTCTGTTCATATCTTTAATAATGTCAGAGATAGGGTTAATAAATATAAAAATATTGTCTCCTGTTAATCACATTTTTCCCAAATTGAAACAAAGCAAACAGCCAAACATTTCCCTCAAATCCTATTATGAGATCATTTGGGAAAATCAAATGTTGTATCCATTTTTCTTGAATGCTTGAATTAATCAATCTATGAGAGAGGTTTAGCTCACTGAAGTTTTCAATCATCTGCAAATAGCATTAAGTATGTTTACAGAAAACAGTTCCAACAAGTTCAGCCTCTTTTTTTTTTTTTTCTCTTTTCCAATTGCAGAGAGCCAGTAGGAAAGGCCAGAGGAAAATTTGGTGGTAGATAAATTTAGCACAGGTCGCTGTCTAAGCCAGAATCACTGCAGGTGTCACCATTATTTAATAATGAGAAAAACCTGGTGTGGATTTAAGATTATTTGTTTTTTAATCTCATAACAGCGTGTCCCTTTAGCAACTGACTCATTGTTCTAACAACAATGAGACGACATCAGTGCAGCCCCGGCTCCAGAGGTGGACGTGGTTTTGCACACGTGTTGAGGTACATTTCTCTGTGTCCTCATGCCTTTAGAGACATTTTAACTTCCCATTTTCATGTCTCCAGGGTTTTTCCATTTCCTATTTTTGTTCTCTGCCTGAGTTGGAGAGAGTATTAGGGTTTTGCTGTAACAGAAGGTTACTGTTTTCTGACAAAATACTTGTAAGAAAAAAGCTAAAATTGTCCAGTGAAAAAATGACATCACTTTACGAAATTCAACAAACCAATTGAACTAAGCAGATAAATCCTTAACTTCATTGTTTAGTCAGCTCTTTTAATTGTTTGGAGATCTATATCTAGCTCTGGAGTCCTTAGCACAGGAAAGATGTAGAGTAGTTGGAGAGGGTTCAGAGGAGGCTACAAAGATGATCAAAGGGCTGGAACACCTCTGCTGTGGTGACAGGCTGAGAGAGTTGGGGTTGATTCAGCCTGGAGAAGAGAGGGCTCCTGGGAGACCAGAGATCACCAGCCAGTACCTAAAGGGGACTTATAAGAAAGATGGGGACAGATCTTTTAATAGGACCTGTAGTGACAGTACAAGGGTTAATGGTTTAAAACTAAAAGGGTAGATTTAAACTGGATATGAGAAAGAAATTTTGTATTGTAAGGGTGGTGAGACACTGACAGAAATTGTCCAGAGACGTGATGGTTGTCCCATCCTTGTAAACAATCAAGACCAGGTTGGATGGAGCTCTGAGCAACCTGATCTAGCTAAAGATGTCTCTGCGCATGAAAGGGATGTTGAATTAGATGTTCTTTAAAGGTCCCTTCCACCCCATAGTGTTCTATGATTCTATGTTGACTTCTTCTATTAGCTGTGTGAGGTAGGGGCTTTGATGAAGGATTTTGAGATGGGAATGTGGCCACCTGAATGATTCAGTTGCTTCTCCTGAGCCCACAGCACAGCATTGGTACACAAAGACGTGGAAGGTCTGCATCCAGCTAAAATAACAAAAAGTTTTTCGTTGTTGTTTTTGAGGTCTGTTAAGAGAAATTCCACTTACTCAAATTGCAGTTACTTGCACATTTCAGAAAGCACTAATCTCTGAAGAAATGAGAGCGTTGTAAGTAGTTGTAATTAACATCACTAGAAATCTGATTTCAATTTGACAATAACACAGAAAACTTGATTAACAATCAGATGAGAAGTGTTGATTGATAGCAGCTTTGGTTTACAACCCTGAATCCAGTATTGTAATTTAACTTCAATATAAACAGTTTTCTTTTCAATTGTAGTGTCACGTTCTTGACAGAATTGCAGAATTTTTCTCCTAAAATGTAATTCCCTGGATTTACATGAGAGCTTAACGGGATCATAGTTCACTGTTGACTACCATGCTTTGTCATCTCCATGCACCCTTTCTTTCCAAGTACTGTAAATGATGCATTCAACTTAGGTCAGGAAAAAAATAATGTACATCCTCTACAGTGCTAATCTCACCCTTATCCTTGAATATTGTCCCTACTTGCTTGTTATTTGTTAATTTACTTTTTTATAAAATATGGTTTTATATTCACTGCGTGTAATGGTTGCAAAACCATGGCCTTTTCAAAAGATCATTTTATACTTCAAGCACAACTAAAAGAAATGCCGTGGATACATTCTTCATGTTTTATTTAAACATGCAAAAGTTAAACTATCTGATTTGGAAACACAAGCCATGAGACTTTTCACTGTATTTTGATCCTGGCTTCATTTGCACATTTAAAAGTTTGAAGTGTAATGTTTATAAACTAAAACTCTTCTGATTTCAATTATTTTTGATGTGATTTCTGACATGCTTCTCAAAAGCTGCATGTTGTCCATGGGGTACAAGATTAAATTTTTTGGTTGTAATTGCTCCTTATAATTTTTCATAGTCCTGGCTTGAGTAGATAAGATCTGTGTGTAAAGATAGAAAGAAAATATATGTTTAATCCAGAAAAGGGGAGAGAGAATCTGGGTATTAATCATCTTTTTCCTTAAGTTTACCTCTGGATTTCCTCTGTGCAAGTCACAAGTTGTGCCTCATGATCCTAATGAGTCTTAGAGGAGTGTGGTGCTGATGGTCTCTGCCTGTAGCTGTAGCTGGTTCTCCTGGGGTTATGTGGTCTGGTGTGATGGGGCCTCCTTCCTGACCCTTGGAGGGAGGAGGGGAAGAACAGGTTTTCCACAAGTTTTTCCATCCCTGTCCTGTGAAAGTAGAGGAAGAGAGGAGAGAGGGTTATTCCTGCTCCTGCATCATCTGGGAAAAATTGGGATATGGATGCCTAACATCAAGGAAGGTATTAGGTCTTATATTGAGGAAAATGTTAAAGTTAGCAGCAACTGATGCATGGAACAGACTACTTTTGCTCTCAGCATTTCCAAGTGTCTTGATATGACAATTGTTCGGTGTCTCTAAGAGATATGTTTCTGTCTGTGTGGATGGACTGTAACATAGTGTTTGAAATACAGATACAATCTTTGAGTTATCTTTGTGAGATACACAAGTTTTAATGTCTTTAATATGATACAAAAAACGGTGATCAGTTGAAACAGACATTATTACAAAAGTAAAAGCAAAATAATCTTGTTGAATCTTCCCATGTTAGAGCAACCAGACCATCAGGTGTCCCTGCCCATGACAGGAACTAGATGATTTAAAAGGTCCCTTCCAACCCAAACCATTCTATGATTCTGTGGCTTGTTTTGGCTAGAATAGAGTTGGTTTTCTTCCTAGTAGCTAGTATAGTGTTTTGTTTGGAATTTAGGTTTAAAGCAGTGTTGATAATTCAGGGATATTTTCATTATCACTGAGTAGTGGTTACACAGAGTGAAGGCCTTTTCTGCGTCTCACCCCACCCCACTAGCACGGAGGCTGGGGGTGCACAAGGAGCTGGGAGGGAACACAGCTGGGACAGCTGACCAGAGGGATATTCCATACCATATGGCATCATGCTTAGCAGGTAAATTGAAGGGGAAAGCTGAAGAGGGGCTGCTGCCCAGGGACTGGTTGGACTTTGGTCAGTTGGTGGTGGACAGCTGCATTGTTCACCACTTGGTTTATGTATTCTAACCATCACTTGACTAGTATATCTAATCTGTGGTTAGATTATTAGATTGTTGTTTTTTTTTCCTTTAATGTCCTATTAAAATGGCTTTAACTCAACCCATGAATTTTACTTTCTTTTCAAATTCTCTCCCCCATCCCACTGTGGGGGGTGAGGGAGCAGCTGTGCGGTGTGTAGCTGACTGCCAGGTTAAACACCAGGTGCCACACCACCATCTATTAAGGGAGCTTACTGTGTTTTGATCTCCTGTGCCTCATGTAGATCTAGAAAGGAAGCTCCTTTGTGTTTAGATGCTACTCAACTGCAAATAGTGGTTTTAATTCAAAGGAATTGTGTCTAAATACCTCTCTGTTTCCAAGTAGAGTGCTGCAATTTTACATTTGTTGCACTTTATTTCTGATGGGAAAATATATAAGTGGAGTAGTCTTTCTTTTTAAGATGATGTGAACATCGTAAATAATTCCTGAAGTCAGAAGACTCTTGGATAACCATATCTACAGAGATTTTTAGGATCCAGTTTCCCACAGATTTATTTTAGTTAGGACCAAAATGTCTTTCTGCATCTGCATCATAAAGCACTTATAGCTTGGTGGATTTGGACATTGAGATTAGAACAATAGTCAGGTTGTTTTTGGTCACTGAAAAGAATCTAGATCCTCTTCAGATAGCTGGAAAGTTCACCACAACTAAACAAGTCAAAATACATTTTGTAGTGTATCCAATCATAATGTTTAGAGATCAGATTCTCTGCTTACAGATGAAAATGTGTGTTCCTCCACTGGGAAAAATATTAGTGCTACACATTTCTGAACAACCTTTGGTTTCAGTTTTCTTTGTTTTACCAGATTGAACTGGATTCACTCTTATTTTGTACCCAGAGATATAAAATACTTGAAGTAATATTTTTCTGACTAGTTACATCATTGAGGAAAGTCTGACTGGTTTGAAATTGTTCTTGGATGTCAGAGCCTTTTGAAAAACTAGAATTTCCAAAATGTGATTTTATGTTGCAGTCATCACATAAACAAATTAGTCTCAAGACAGCTTAAAACGAAGCTTGAACTAATTCTTTCATGTCTCTGATTCAAGATCTCTGATTCATGTGTCTCTGAGTCTTTATTTATAATTCTGTTTTTTGGTGGTGCTTGCTCTGCACTTCAGTCTTGTAGCCATAACCCACTTGATTAGCATGATATCAGTTCATGAGGAAGTATGGAGAAACTATTGATGAATTAAGTTTTTAAGAAAAAGAAATGAGCTTTTCAGAATAACGTTTAAAGGACAGTTGGAGGGAAATATGAAAGAGGAGCTCAACTCATAGAAAGAAAAGGCAAAAGCAAGATGAAAATGTAAGAAGAGACATGGATACAGAAGACATCTCAGAAAAATGTCACCTGTTGCTGTTGACTGTTAGCACTGGGGAGAAGATGACGAATGAATCATTTAAGATCATGGACTCCAACTGAAAAACAGAAGGAGGGAGGTATAGTAACCTCTTTAAGCAACTTAAAACAGAAAATGGATTATCCTCTAGAGATCAGCATAGGTCACAAACTACCATAGATAGCCTCTAATTCTTAAAAGCAAGGGAGTTTGTAGCAATGGGTGTAGCTGGTGTGTTCAGAAATAGTCAGAAACAGTTTCATCACGAGGATCCTCCCTTCTCCAAAGAGAAGACACCTTAACTCGGAAGCGTTGTCCCCCCCGACCAGTCTTTACAGGCAGAGGTGCTGCAGTAATATGCCAACACGTGTCCTGTGCTTGCAGTGCTTCCTTCCCACATAGCCATAATGAGAGCTCTGCATATAGGAGTTTCTAATTTACTCTTACCCTGAAGGATAACATAAGCGATGTGGGGATGTTGTTAAACATGGAATGTTGTTACTACTGTGAGCTTTCTCCTTACCAGTTCTGTGGGTGAAAAGTGGCGTTCCCTCAGAAGGTTTCTTGTGCAGTGTATATCAATTTGTCACAGAGAAAATCTTTAGAAGAGCTATGACAAAACATACTCGTAAAAAAACCCCAAAACATAATTGCTGGCATCCATCCTTACAGTTCAGTGTGGAAAATTCTTCCCACAGGATGGAGGGAGAGTACAGTTAATTCATGTACAGCACCTCTTTACACAAACATAATTGGAATTAGTTCGTGTGTTGTTGGAAGTATAGCTTGTATCAGGCCTTGGCTCTGTTCCACTTTTGCTGTTTTCTTTATGAAAAAATAGATGTGTGTGGCCGTAAGTTACATTTATCTTATAAATATGCACAATTAAAATCAACCCTATTTGCTTATGTGCCAGAATTGTCCCAGCAGGGGAATTTTGAGAATCCAAATTTATTGCTTTGGCTCCTTGATTCTTCTGCTCCTTCAGCTCCAACCAGGGCTTGAGCCAAACACAAGCTGGAACAGAGCAGAGCATTTCTGCTGTGTGATCAGGTACACAGTGCCAGCAGGGACAGCTGGCAAAGTCACCGGTGCTGTTGGCTTTGTACCAGGGACAAATTCCCCTCTGATGGGAAATGTAATCAAATTACGCACCATTTAAATTATTGCTTGTTGGGCAAAATATAGGGTTGCCCTCCTGCAGCTCAGGATTTGTGTCCTGGGACATTCAGGGTGGTAGGAAACATAGAATAGTAGAACGATTTGGTTTAAAGGAACCTTAAAGATCATCTTGTTCCAACCTCCTTGCCATGAACAGAGAGAGATGCCTTCGACTAGACCAGGTTGTTTGGATCCCCATCCAACACAACCTTGAACAATTCCAGGGATGGGGCATGCACAGCTTCTCTAGGCAGCCTGTGCATCACCACCCTCAGAGTGAAGAATTTCTTCCTAATATCTAATCTAAACCTGTCCTCTCAGTTTAAACCTTTTCCCTCTTGTCCTCATAGAAAGTTAGGGGAGCTACACTGAGTTCCTCTGAAGGTATGCAACTCATCTGTTATCTTAGGCTTTGCAGGTTGGATAATACCTTAAAAAGCTCCGTTATAATTCAGTATTTGAGTTTTTCCTGTCCTAGGGGTATCTGCAATGTTGGGCACATGTAATGTATTGTAGTAGGCTCATTTGTGGCTTGAATGGCTCGTGGGGGTTAGCAGCAGAGTGCAGGCTTTTTCACCCCTTGAGCAATGAAGCATTGAGTAAAAGTTATTATAACCAATTAGTGGTGGCATTATTATTACCAATTAGTGGCTGTATGAAGCAAATCATTAGTCTTAGTTCAGTTATTAGCAGCCAGGTGTTCATGAAACGTGCCATGTGCAGCCAGTGTTGTACCCCAGCAGTCACCGTCGAGGTCAGTCACTGAATTTGTGATGTCTCTCTGCATGTGGGTTTGTAACCACCACCCCATCCCCCAAAAAGAAAAAGAAAAAAAACTGTGTCTGAAATCAATGTGTAGGGTTTTTATGCTGCTGCCACTGTTGTGTACCTAGTGACTGAATAAAAAAAGGTCATTTCAATCTCTACACCAGTATTCTGAAACCTTTAATATAGTGAATTCATGATGTAAAGCAAAAACTTATATTTCCAGTTTTGTTGTTGGTTGCTGCTTCATTCGTAAGAGCAAAATAGCCATGCCACAGAAGGAGAGTTACAGTGCAAATTACTCTTGACTGAAAGTATTGTTTCTCTAGGACTCCTGTTTATGAGCAATATTTCCACACACCCAATAGTTTTGCAGAATAACTTTACAGAAGACAGTTTAGACAGCAAACAAATGAATTAAATTAAACAAAACAAAGACAGCAAACAAATGTACATAAGAGCTTAAATTGCACTTTTATACTTTTTTAAAATAAAAAGAAATAGAAAGTTAATGGGGAAGAGATTCTAATTGTGTCTTTAGTGTTACTTCCTTATTGAACTACATGTTTAACTTTGATGCATTTTTCAGGGACATTTGTAGCTGTATCTCTATAAATATATAGAACAATTAATAAAATAAGAAAAGTAAGCATAGTTAATAAAATTCCAATACACTAAATACTTCCATCATAGAATTGACTTTAATTGTGTAAATGGAATAGGCATTAGAAATAGTTTTTGTTTCTTGGAGAAAAAAAGTAGGGCGTTGGAATGCTGTTTTCTCTTTTGGGGATTCAGATGTCTTCTGATTTTCAATATTAATGAAGAAAGGACTTGACATCTTCCACGAGGTCACTTTAAAGGAAATGAATTGTAGGATAGCATCCATCAGGGTGCTTCGAGCACAGCTGGGCAGGGACATCTGGTGGTGCAGTAAAGGAATCACTGAACACTTGCAACTGGAAGTGCAGTTGGATTGGAATGATTAAGGAAAAAACATAATTATGGTCATACTGTGATTACATTTCTATTTTGATATTATTCTAGAAACACTTCCATGCATGTTTAGATTAGTTTGTATATGGTTTTAATTTACTGGAAAAGTAGAAGCTAAGGCCCTATTCTTGAGCTGGCAGCTTGCAGGCATAATGTGTTGGACACCGTTAACTCAAAGGGCACTTAACCTACAGTGAGCTGCAGGTTTAAAATCAAGGTCGTGAAACTGGACCGTGGTTCTGTGGATAGAGTGGGGTTTATAAACCTGTGTATTTGGGGCTCTGTACCTCAGCCACTGATTTGCTGTGATCTCTGGGCTAAGCTGATTTCAGTCCATCACTCATCAATTGTTTCAACCTATCTTTGAGTCCATCTTTCTGTAAAAGTGCTATGATCATGTTTCAGCTTCTGAATTGTACTTATGGGTAAAGAATCATAAAAAATAAAATTGTTACATATCTTTGGTGTCAAAGTTCTGCGTTGATTAAAGATACGGTGAGCGATTTTATTTGTATGTATTTACCTTGAATCCTATAGATCATAAATATGTGACCAATATTTTAACTGCAGTAATTTTAAAAGAGAAACTCTTTTGGATGAATCTTCTGGTGTTGTGTGCAACTGTGCCTGATAATTACTTAGCACTGTGCACATGCTGACAAAACCATGTCCTTGGAATCATATGTGGTGAAGGTCATACCCTTGGGAATAGTTTCCCAGGAGTGTTTAGTGTTGTGTGTGATGTGTTACCAGCTCTGCACCAGGCCCTCCTCTGCCAGGACAGAGCAAGACTTTCTTTGTTTGTGAACATCTTTGATCTCGTGATGTTTTTCCTGCTGTTTACATGTATCCAGCTGCTGGTAGTAGATGTTGACCATGCATGGTGCCTTCTGGGAGGTGGTGTCACCTGCTCTTAGGGGGCGTGGGCACAGCATGTCCAGGGACAATGTGGTCTCTGCAGGCAGAAGGCAAAGGGTTGTCTTCATCTGCTTCTGTTCACAAAGCTTTTGTGACTGCTGTCCTGCCTTCCCTTAGAATAGGTGTGCTCTTGAAATGGTGGTGTTGGTAAGTTGCTGGTTTGTGCTTTGTGCATTGTGTCAGGAATGCATTTTTGAAAACATTATGTATTCCCCATGCAATTCTATAAGGGGCAAAACCACAAGTATCTGCTCTTTCCTTTGCTACCAACATGGTTTTTCAGGAGGAATCAGTAGCAGCTGCAAGCCTCAGCTCCTTTCATTGTATCCTGAACAGAAAAATAGTCAATAACCTAGATCTTTCATAGCCAAATATGGGTTCTTTTCTGTGGTCATACTTCACACAAGGAACCCTGTAGCTGGTAGAGAAAGGAGATAGATAGATAGATAGATAGATAGATAGATAGATAGATAGATAGATATAGATATAAAATCAAGCTCAGAATCGAAGCAACCACTGTATAATTAAAAACCTGTGACTTTGAGATCAAGAGTCTTCTCTTCTTAAAGTAAGGAGCTGCAGTGATCGGCACTTGCAAAATACAGCAATATAGTCAGAATAAGTCAGAATAACTGTTCCCTGCAGCTTTTCACAAGAGGGTGGGTGTTTCATCGAGATCCAACCCTCCTTTCTCTCCTTGCAGTAAAACCTATGTTTTGTTAAACTCATCACACCTTCTTTTCCATAAAGCAGCAGTTCTTTGTGATCCTCCATTGTCACCCTAGTGGTTCTGTCACCATCCTTGAAAAATTTCTCCACTCTTGGTTTGGATGAAAGAAAGAAGCATGGGCATTTGATGCTGTATCCTTTGTTTCAGAGTTGTCCCAAGGCTGTGGTGACCACTGGGAATCAAGAATAGCCACAGAGTTGTTGCAAATGTGCTATATATTGTTAATGAAAAGCTGGTGTTCCTCAGCAGCCCTTCTATGCAATATTTAGTCTGTAACACTTTATACTGCCAGCAGCTCATTATAGAGAAAACTGTTGGTTTTATATTTCAGGTGCAAAGATGGCTTGAAAGGATTTACATACTCTGCACTAAAGTAAGTAAAATTTCTGTGACTATCTTTCTGTGACTATCTCTTCTGTGTATCTTTAAGACAAGATTTTGAGGAATCACTCACAGTAGCAGCTGCTTTGCAAGAGAAGTGTTCCTAGGAAAAATCATGCTGCTGTAACATTTTTCCAGCTTTTGGGGTATAAAACATATTTTGAAGAAGGCATAATCATAGAACCATTTAGTTTGGAAAAGACTTCCAAGATCATCAAGTCCCGTTTTAACCCAACACTGCCAGATCCACCACTAAACCATGTCCCCAAGTGCCACACATCTGCATGTCTTTTAAATACCTCCAGGAACAGTGACTCCACCACTTCCTGGGAAGCCTGTTCCAATGCCTGACAATCGTTTCAGTGAAGAAATTTTTCATAATGTCCAATCTAAACCTCCCCTGGTGGAACTTGAGGCCATTTCCTTTTATGTGCTGGCAAGAGAGGAATCCCTTTATATTTGGGACTGTTATTAAAGGAAAGTCAGACATATGATTCCATGTTTTTGAAGGAGCGCTAATCTTCTATCTTTCTAAAACTGGAATTCATGATAATCCATATTTTCCTGGAAGTAAATGGCTGCTGTCTTTTTACTTGGAGTTTATTTGCTGCATTACACAATGACAAAGCTTTTATACCTTCATCACCCTCAGCAAGGCTACCAAGGTACAGTGTAACTTGGATGATAGTGCATAGTGTTAGGAAACATCTTGCCACTGTGTCCTCCATTGTCCTTGATACACAGTAATTCTACTCCTGAGTCGATGCATTGACAATATCAACTTCTGGGTGAAGCAAGAAGGCTGAAGATGAAGCCAAGCAAAACAAAGTTGATGCTTTTGGTAGGAGCAAAAACATTTTGAAGATTTTGCAAAATAGATATATTGTAAAAATATTGTAGTAATTATCAACCTTCATGTAACCCCATTTTTTCTGTAGATAGTTGAGATATTTCAAGTGCCTTTTTATGTTCTTATTTAGTGTTCTTCCTTTGTTCGAGAGATGCACTTCTGTATTAATGTTCTTGTTCTTAGTTTTAAAAACTTCTTGGCATCAACTGTGTCCTTTAGCTGAAATTTAAATATATGTCAGTGGAGTGATCTTTTCAAAGAAGTATGAGGTTTGGCAGCTGTATAGGAGGAGTTTTTACAGACCTGAGAGTAACTTCAATCTAGTCTAAGACTTAGAGGCTTATACAGGACTTTATGTATTTCTTTGAGTTATTTATGTGATTGGTTTGTTCTGTTTAATTTTTTCCTTCAGGTTCATTGTAGGGAAAGAAGAAATCCCCACTCATTCTTTTTCACCTGAAGCAGCATTTTCAAAAACAGATAGAAAAATCAAGCATTGTGAAAAAGTATCACAGCCATTGAACATACTGGCTCTAACAAAAAAGCTCATGGACAAAGTGTGAGTAAAAAAAACTAAAAGAAAAACAAAACAAAATGAACCATTGTTACAAAATGCATTTTAATGTCTGTTATGTTTTATTTGACAATGTTTTATAATACTTCTGCTTTGTATTTAAGTGTTTTTTGATTTCATTTTTACTACATAGTTAATAGTTGCAAATGAACTCCAGTGAAAGCAAAACTTAAGACCTGTATGTCACAGGTATGACTTGCAGTGAGCCGTTGTCTAACAAGGAAGAGTAAATTCAATCCATGGTGAGTGCAGGATGATGGTTGCTTTTTCTGCAGTTTTCAGCAAAACCAGTTCATGGCATAGTTCTGCTGGAACTAGTGGTAATATTAAAGAGTGAAATTACACAGCTGCAGGCCTTACTTGCATCACCATAAGTGACCATAACATAGTCTTTTGGGAGACCTTCATCCCTGTATTGCATAAAGGAGAACTACCTAAAAATAGGATTGGTAGCACGTGGGCTGCCTACACTGTCAGGAGATAGGAAATTACAAAGCAAAGAGTGAATCTCAAACTATTTTGCACAAGGTCAGATCTAGACATCTGAAGTTAGGCAAGGTAGGTTCCCTCCCTGTCTACAGGATCCGATTAATTGTCTTCTAGTATGAGCTTAAAGAAGTGTGAGCAGTGAGCTTTTCGGTGTGGTATGTTCAGATTATACACTTCTGCTATGACTGATTTGTCTGCTTCAGGTGCAATGGATACCACAAGGAGTCATTCATTTACAGGGAAGATGGAGTAAAAAATGGATTAGGGGTGTGTTCACATGACAGCTGTGAATCTTCACTTCCATTGACCTCTTCAGGGACAGTTTTATGACCAGCTTATATGACCATGTCTCTACCTGCTAACATGCAGGAGAGAGTCTTCCAAGTGCAGTGTATTCTCAAAGTAATGGCTTATCTTACTTGCTCAGATGATGAACAAACATGAAATGATCCCTGTCACATGGTGACTTCCTATGATTTGCTGTGGGTTTTAATTGCAAAATATGAGGGAAGTCAGTAGCTTTTCAGGCATGACTGTATTAGACAGCAAAAGACCTATGAGGAAAAGAGCTCCAGCCATAATCAGATTTGTTTAACTGAGTTGTTTATGCCTGTTTTGTCTTAAATACCTCTTATTTCCTAGAGATAGTTCATAGCTCTTCTGCTGTTCATTAAATACAAGGATTGAAGGACTATAGGTGGAGAAGAGTATTTTTTCTTTAAGGTTTTGAAACTCCTAACTCAGACATGCAGAAAACTTTCAGTTTTGAGTTCTAATGCTCTCACTGGTTTCTCTTCCATATGGTTCTTTTCAATATAATTGAGTCTAAATGCCTGTAACCTGAGCACATTCTCATTACAATTTTTGCTACACAAACTGACCTCACAGATGATTTATGGCCATTGGACTTTATAGTACACGATTCAAAACTTCCAAGATATTTGACATGGTATATAAATTGTGTAGTTTATTTTACATTAAAGCTTAAATACTTGGATATAGCAACATATAATGTTCAGACCTGGTATGACATTACGTATTTTAATTCTACATAATGCAGGGCTAGAAACTGTACAGTCCACACATCCCACCATCCCAGGCCAGTCTCTTTTAAATGCTCAAGGTCAAATTCTCAGTCCAAAGGAAGAACTACTTAAAAGTCTACGCTGTAGAAGAAATAGCCCAAAAGTGAAAGACTTGTAATTGAGAGAAGTCTCACAGGGTGTCTATGTGCATTTGCATGTTCTGCACTGCCCTTCAGTGACCCTTACAAGGGTATGAAAAATGTAAGGACACAGGTAACAGATGCTTCATCAAATATCCTTTTAGAACCGTGGAGCAGAACAAACCAAAACAGGTCACATCACTTCTCCTTGTTGACTACAGCAGAAAATTTGTTCTTTAATTTAGCATTTTATGTGTAGCATGGCAAGCGGTTGGATCCCAGTAAGTGTGCAGACACTTTTTTTCTGAGTGTACAGCTAAAGTATTGTTGGTTTTTATTGTCCTTTTATGGCATCATAAAAGTTCACAGTGCCCTTCAGTGGGTAATGGGGAGAGTGAGTGCTGGGCAAATAGCACTTTATGTATTTTTAGGCAAGAAAAGTTTATGAAGTCTCCTGTCGCTGATGCTGAAAACAGCTACGAGTTAATACGTGTTTCATTATGCTTTTTGCAGGTGCAAACATGGCCCAAGGCATAGATGCTGTAAACACTATGGAGATAATTGCATCTCGTACTGTATTAAAGTAAGTGCAGAAAAAGTTCGATTGACAAACTCTGGCAAGGGCGGGGTAAAAATCTGTATTCAGGAAAAACATATGCTTAGGAAGTGACAAATGAGCCTGTTACTCATTCTTCTTCTATTGAAAATGTGACAAGCCTGGAAACAGATTTTCTCAATTTAGGACGGGGCGGTGGTGGGGTTAAAGTTCTCTGGTCTTTCAGATTAGCTGTAGTGAATGAGTAACATAAAATGTGTGGGAAAAAATGGCCTAGCAAGCAAGGAACTTGTTTAACTATGTGATGCACTTCACGGCTGGGCCCACTTGTGGCTCCCCCCTAAATAAAGCACCTGGAATGTGCTGCTGTGGCAGGCGGCTGCGGTTCCCGTGCAGCTGCGCGGCTCTGGCACGTCGCTGCCAGCGCTGGGCGCGCTCCTCCTCTCATTTATTTTAAGGGCTCAGGGTAATGGGAGATTGGTCACAGTTGCTGCACCCAGGAAGAGTTGCTTATCTCCAGTGGTATAATTCACCCTCCATTATTAGTGTGATCAGCGCATTTTTTTTCAGAGAAATACTGTGCACATATTTGTGTTGGCTGGCATTGAGTTGGCACAGGTGGTACCACCTGCTATGCCTGTTTTGGGAGTTGGTAAGACTCCAGAAGATCTCAATCACTTAATAGTTGACCTGGTTTTATATTTGGAGCAGAAAAAATTGATTTGAGTATCTTCAGATGCTTTTGATGTATATTACTTTCAAAAGTAACTTTCTAAAATAAAATTTTATGTATAGTTATTGTTATCTCAGAAAAGCCATGCTTGAATTGTAGCATCAGAAGAAATACAGCACAAAAACAAAATCGGGAAAAACAAACACATATGTATCCCGATTCGTGCATGTTTACTAACAACATAATTTATTGTTGTGTTAACACTTTTATACTATGGTGTAACATGCGTATAAGTTGTGCTACAGTTGATAGAATTTCCAGTGGTGCTTAAGTGTTCCACTGTATTGCAATGAGAATATTCAGTAGAATACTGATGAGTAGTTCAGAATAGTTATGCCACTTTTCTGTTTTAGGTATGACATATATATATCAACATATAGACCCAGATTAAAATGACAGTTTTACAACCTGTCACTACTGTCTCCATCCAGTTAATGTTTCATTTGTGTGCTCTTTTCTTCAAGGCAAAACATCTTTGGTGATGCAGACTTTCCATTTGCTTTGTGCTGATTCAGTGCCTTGCCCAGTATGTTTGCTGTTCAGTACATCCTGGCTTGCTTTCCTTCTCATCTCCTGAATGTGCTTATGTTTGGTCAGGTCAGCATCCTCTGAGGAGCAAACATTCCCATGCCTCTGACTATAGAGTCCTCTGTGTTTTCCTCATAGATACTAAGTGTCTGGCCTTCAGAATCAATGTCCAGGATTGCAGAAAATATTATATTCAAACCAAATATTAAACAGAAGTGGTTTTATGTCGATTTGATATGTTGCACATCCAGATCTCTGCTGATGCCAGCATCTCCTGGTGTGCATCTGTTTTTCCATGGGTACTTCACTGTAACTTCTATCTGCTTCACTTTTACATAGTAAAAGTGCTGTCTTTCATTACTTAGGCATATTTTACAGTAATTAGCTCTTAACTACAGTTAGTCCAGACTTGTTTTCAGAGCTTTTTATTAATATCACACAAAAACCTTGTGCATCCTGTGGTGCATGCTCAGTATTCAAATCTATAACAGTAAGGATTTCTGTTAGAGTACTCACTGTGGAATGGATGCTTCTTCTCCAAGGCAAACTCATAGTCTACTGGAGGAATGATTGTGTGTGGGACACTTCATAGGTAAAGAGAGAGATAGGTGATCTCACCATTGCGGAATATAATAAGCTTGATATAGATTTGCAACAGAAGGGTGAAGAAGAAATAGGAGTTAGTAATGTTGAATTACTGTAGTTGGGAGACCCAAATCTGATTTCAGGTGACGAATTTCTGAAATTGCAGTAACCCAGCCCCACACTATTCTCTCTGTCCTTTCTTAGGTGATGGGGGAGACATGTTCATGACTAAAAGAACATTCTTGACTACAATAATCTAATGACAGAGATACTGCTGAAGTGGCAGCCAGATCTTTTAATTTCCTGCCTTTTCTGTGACTTTTTAAAAAATTAAAACATGAGTAAAAAAATTTGTTATTATGTATTTGGATTTTTACAGATCCAGAATTCTTAAAGTTCACTTCTCTCTATTCCTGTTCCTGGAGTCGATCAGTAATAACTCAGCTGACACGATTTGAGTGTGTTTTCACAATTCCTTTTCTGTAACGGAGCTTTCAGATCTGGTTATGGTGTGATGAGCTACTTATTGCCAAGATTTCCCTTCAGTGCTATTTTCCCTTACCCTTGAACAACTTGTCTTCTCATTAATGTCTCTGTGCTGTAACTGTCACTGCATGCTCTTTTCCTCCTGCCTCACGCTTAAATGCAGGTTAGCTCATGAACGTCATCACAGCTTTTATTTAACATTCAGTAGTGACATACCACCTGAGTTCATTGACTTCCTTTCAAACTTTAAAATGATTTGGCTTGTAAATATCTGAAAAGGGCTGAAAGAAGCAGTAGAACAGTATTTTTCCTCTTTTGGATTCCATTTGATTACAGTAATGAGACATCAGCCAGCAGCAGAAGTCCAGTTGTCCTTTTTTTCTGCTGGTGCTGCAGACAGGACCAGATAACCCTTCCAGGTTACTAATGACTAGGGTGGCCTCGAAGAAGGTCATACGATAATAGAATGGTTTGAGTTGGAAGGGACTTCAAGACCGTCTCATTTCAACTCTCCTGGCATGGGCAGGGGCACCTTCCACTAGATCAGGTTACTCAAAGCCCCATCCAGCCTGACCTTGGGCAGTTCCAGGGATGGGGCATCCATTTCTCTGAGACTATTTTCTTAGGATTGCAGTCTCAGTGTTCTGTCTCTTGAAAGAATATGGGCTACTGTATAGCCAGAATAAATATTAAATATCTTAATTAATTGATTTTAAATATCTTAACTAGTTTCTAATAGCTTACAACAGGTTGACTGAGGTTTTGGTATGTTACTGAATTCTTTTCATGTGCACATGTGCGTTTCTGAATTTGAGTTATAGCCAATATTATGACTATTATTAAGAAATTTGTTTCTCAAAAGCAGAAAAAAAGTTTATTCTAGAAATTCTGGTGATGTGTCGTTACACTATGCTACTATTTCTGGCTGATCTGAGCTCCAACTCAAAATCTCTGTGAAGAAATAGCTCGTAGCAGAGTTTTCTTTGCTCATGTTTATTACAGCGTCCTGCATAAGCTCTACTGTGTGCTACCTCCATTCTTTCTTGAGGTCTTTTTATGGAAGACAAAAGTTGTAATACTGTATATTGATTTTAAGATAAAATACTTCCTGTGACTTTGATAAACACCTGTAAGTGTGGTACGGTTTCACCTGGTTAATGAATGAGCTAAATAGAAAGACTTTGTGCAAAACTTGCTGTTTCATGCACATCAACACGAAACCTCAGTCCTTCAGTTCAGCACTTCTAATTAGGCTACTAATAGAAGTAAAATCAAGGATATTTTTTAATGTTCCAGGTAGATCTTAGATGTTTCCTCACCCATTGAAATCGCCTTTCCTGGGTGAAAATGTCAAACACACCATTCAGTTGTTTCTGTTCTTGTTTTGGGCATTGTTCATAACTTCTGAGTTTAGGACTTCCTTTTTGTATAATGATACCTGGTATCATAATTATTTCCTTTTTTTGGAAGGTGAGAGCTATGTATTCACTGTGGGGTACCTTTTCATTTTAAGTGCCTTTTTAAGAATATATGTTCATCTTAATTGTGGCATTTTAACTACAAGAAATTCATGGTACATTTACACCTCTGCCTACCTCACATACCTTTGGGTAGGCATTTTCATTACACAATTGGACAACACTGGGTCATTAGCTGTTCAATATGAACCATTTACATAATTGTAAGAGTAGCAGATGAAAGAATGGTAATTTTTCATTTAAAAAAATGCTGTTGGATCATTGGATGATGCAACGTATTTTCTTACACTTGATTCTCATAAACCACTTCTTGAGTAGCAGGGAGAGTAATTGCTTCAGGAAGAGCTTATTACTGGATGTTTAACCACAATAAAATTTTATAAGCTTTATGATGTATTATAAAGTTCTTAAGGAGGCAAAAATGGTTTGAGTTTCTGAGTCTGAAAGGTTGCTCAGTTAAGGCCTCTGCCAGTTTTCCCTATCACTGGAATTGTGTCCCAGTCACAGTAATTGTATAAGGTGTCTGCCTTATTTGTCAACAGTGTGTGCAGAGCTACTTTTCACGTGAGGCATCTTCCAAACAAAAACTGGGTAGAATTTATTCAGAATTATTAGAGAAGTTCAGCCTTAGGGTAAATATAATTATAGGAAGCGTTGGAGGAAGTTATAAGAAACTGGGGAGAAAGATTTGCAAAAAAAAAAGACGGCGTGGTTTTGTGTCTTGTTAAAAAAAAAAAAAAGAGACCTGCATCCAAGGGGGGATAGTAAGTAAATTCATTGGAACCCATGTTAGCTTTTTTCAGGAGCTCTGCATATAAACTCCCTTCCAGATTTGCCCTTCCCCTTGCTGCAGGCATCCCACAACCTCATGTTTGGCTGAGCGAAAGTCCATGAGCATGTGCCAAGCCACCAGGGTTAACTTCTAATTCTCACACTTTCTGAGATTTATTTTTGGTGGACTTTTTCCTTCTTAGTGTTTTCTCCAGACATTTGAGTATAGAAGTGCTCTTTTTTTTCCACCCGCATTGCTTTCCTCTATAAATCCATTTGTGGTTAAAAGCTGTTCAGTAACCTGGAAATGAAGTCATCAGGATTATTTCAAAGGACAGAATTTTGGAATAGAAGAGAAGGTTTTCTCTTGAGAACTTTCAGAAATTCATAGAAATTAAAGAAGACTCAATTGTCTGTGATTTTATTGCTTTTGCTATTTTACAGGGTAACTGGGAAAAAGTAAAGTCTTGAGTTTGGAGGTGGGGATGCATTTATGCATTTCACATATTATCTGCTGAGTGGGTTTTAAACTATTTGATGTCAAAAATAAGTCCTTCTGTAGAGACTTCTGCTTTTGCTTTTTCTGAATTTGTGGTTTCTTACCACAAAACCTTTCTTTTTTTTTTTCTCTAGGGCTTCGTTAGGATGTTTAGCATCGGTTACCTGATCCAGTGTTGCCTTCGGATTCCTTCCACCTTCCGGCATCTGTTTACACAACCATCACGGCTACTTTCCCTCTTCTACAACAAGGAAAATTTCCAGCTTGGAGCTTTTCTGGGATCGTTTGTCAGTATATACAAAGTAAGTTTATAGCACACAGAAATGACAAATGCCATGTTTTTAATTTCACTTTTCAGAATATCACAGAGCTAAAAAGTCAAGCTACTTAGCAGTACTGATACTGATACAGCATGTCACTGACAAATTCTATACTATTGCAGTAATCAAATTGTAAGTAGAAAACTATTCTTCCATTCTGTGTGTTTTTTCTATAATTTCCAAATAAATCAAGTGGATTTTGTGGCATGGTTTTAAGATCAGGAGATAGAGAGTACTTAGTGAATTCATATTTCAAATGGATTTGGTGGTACACAAAAGCATTTTAGTGCAGGCACAAGTAGTGACTGCAAATGCGGCAGTGTTGCCAGAGAGAAGCCATTTACAGGTTTTGTTGGCTCAAATATCTGGAATTCTTACCTGACACTAAATAGCAGGAGATTGCAGAGCACACTGTGTAGCTGAGGAGACATTGCACTTAATGCTTGGAAGTCTGTCCTTTCTACACCATTACAAGATGACAGATTGTGAACTGATACACATTCATACAAAACCTTTCGGTTTAGTTGAATTGTGTTTAGTTATGCCAAAAGAGAATGTGGCAAAGCACACACCTTAATGCAGAATATATTGCACAGTGAGTGCTGAAGTGACTTTTGCGCTTTTATGTTCTTAATCATGCATGGTGTTTTTCAGCTGCCACTTCACTTGCTCTGCAAATTCAAGATCATTCTGTATTATTCAGGGTAAATATTATTAAAAATAAAAAAGCAAGTGTAAGCAAAACAGCATTTCACTTGACTAGTAATTAAATTGAGAGACAAGAATTTATAAGGTAACAGACTAAAATTCTTGATGTCAAAGTGCAAATGCGTTGTTCAGAGTTTACTTTAGAATTAAATTTTGGTCAAACATTAAGAAAAGAGCCTTTAAAGGAAAAATGTATTTAAATTGCAGAAGTTGAAAAGATTTTTGATGTCTTTAAAAGCTCCAGTTGCAAAGTGTAGTCCAATGGCTACTCATTTTATGAGGGTAATGTATTTAATGACCTTTATTTACTATTTATTAAATATGAATAGGCACTGGTGAGGCCACACCTCAAATCCTGTGTTCACTTTTGGGCACCTCACTACAAGAAAGACACTGAGGTGCTGGAGTGTGTCCAGAGAAGGGCAACTGAGATGGGGAAGGGTCTGGAGCACAAGTCTGATGAGGAGTGGCTGAGGGAGCTGGGGGTGTTTAGCCTGGAGAAAAGGAGGCTCAGGAGGGGATCTTGTCCCTTTCAACAACTGCCTGAAAGGAGGGTGTAGCCAGGTGGGGGTCGGCCTCTTCTCCTAAGTAACAAACAATAGGACAAGAGGAAATAGCCTCACGTTGCCCAGGGAGGTTTAGATTCTATAGTAGGAAATCTTCCTCCACTGAAAGGTTTGTCAATCACTGGAACAGGCTGCCCGGGGAAGTGGTGGAATTGCCATCCCTGGAGGTGTTCAAAAAGTGCATGGATATGGCAGATGGGGACATGGTTTAGTGGTGGACTTGGTGGGTGCTGGGTTAACAGTTAGATTTGACAATCTTACATGTCCTCTCCAGGCTAAATGATTCTCAAATTCTATGATTCTACTGTATGTTATTGTTTGCATTTCATAACTTACACAGATTTGAGTTGCATTATGTTTTTCTTTCAGTTTGAAATAAGCATGTAGAGCAGCAAATATTCTAGTCACTCAAAATAATTGGACCAGGACTAAAAGAAATTTAATGCTTGATACGTTTTGGATCCAAAGGAATATGCAGTTCTACTTTTTTTAGATTAATGTGTTTTCCTGGTCCCAGAATTTGTTGGATGCATGGAAAAATCTCAGGGGGTTTGGTGTGTAGTTGAAAAAAGCCTTTATCGTGGGAAAGAGTCTAGACAGCTACAACAAAGGAAGGTGATATGAATTCAAGACTAGCTTTGGTATTAGATTGGTATTGAAATTAGATTGATCTGCTCTCTAATTTTGAAAGAAATGGTAGCAGTAAATTGTAAATTAAAACACTGAAATATTTTGGGTACTCTGTCCAACTCTCTGGACTTTAGTATCAGCAGTGATTTTAAAAAGATCGTTCTTTGGTTGTGTTGATTTCTTACGTTTTTGTTGATGTAATTTAGTGTTTCTTGATGTGGTAAAGAAGATTACCTAATCAGACATAACATGTCCCAGTAATGAAAGTTTCTGCAGCTCTTAAGAAATTGCAATGTGATTTTACATTTCCCTTGCCAGACTCTTACAGTGGGCCAGTTTACCTCCTCCTGTATCAATTTAATTGCCTGTTGTTATAACAACTTTACCAAGTAGAAGAATGCATTATCCTTGGAAGTGTTCAAGGCCAGGCTGGATGGGGCTCTGAGCAACCTGGTCTAGCGGAAAATGTTCCTGCCCATGGCAGGGGAGAAGGAATAAGATCTTTAAGATACCTTCCAACCTAAACCATTTTATGATTCTATGATTGTGGGTGTTATCACTTGTATGTGTGCTATATTAGTAGCTTATAGAGGAATATCTCCAGTTTGTGTGTTACAAAAGAGAAATAACTAGGGCTAATCCTGCTTTCTGTTCACCAACAGGGTACAAGTTGCTTCCTGCGCTGGGTCCGAAACCTAGATGATGAGCTTCATGCACTAGTAGCTGGTGAGTCCATGAAAAGTTTATTGCTTGTGTTGGGACCCTGCAAATGTTCCTCTTGTCTGTCTTCCCATTCCCTTTGCAGACCTGTGTGATGAAAATAGTACTGTGTACATCAAGATTGTGTCAAAGTGACAGTGATGTTTCAAGTAGCATCAAAGCAAGAGTTGCAATTAAAATTGTAAGGCAAAGTCAGTGAAATGGTGTGGAGTTTATGGTCAGCTCCAAGAACAGTACATTATTTTGTGCACAAATATAAACTCGTCCTTTAATTTTGAGCTGTAGAGATGTGAGATGCAAATACTGCCTCTTCCATATATGACTGAATACACATTGGAAATTATGGGCTCCACTGGGTCCAAAGAAAGACCCTTTTGCCATGAAATTTGTGTGGTGCTGAGGCCCTTCCGTGTTGTTTGTGCATCTGTCACATGTTGGAACCACAGAGGTCTCTCATCCCACAAAGAAGAGAGAAATTTGATACTTTGCTCCTGAGCACTGAAGTACAGATTTGTTTCAGCCTTTTAAAACTTTCTCTTTTCAGTGATACAAACCATATTTGGATGGACAGCATAGAAGCATCACTGAACTGTGTTGTAGCAACAGAAATAAATACTCCTGTGCAGTCTTTATTGGGTTGACGTACTGCAACAGCAACACAAATCATAACCTTAACAATGCTTTTGTTTTCTAATTGTTACAGGGTGTCTAGCAGGAATTTCTATGATGTTTTACAAAAGTACAACTATCTCTATGTATCTGGTGTCCAAATTAGTAGAGGTAAGTTATTACCCTCATAACAGAGGTCTTCATTTCATTATTTTTTTCAAGGCAGAAAGAAAGAAAATAAACTTCACAGGCTTTTTCAGGCAATTCCAGTAAAATACAAAGTTGTGTGGCGACAGTGTGTGTCAGTACATGTGTGCCAAGAGGCACTGCTGCCATGTGGTCTCATTTTTTTTTTTATTTTCTTTTCTGTGACTCATTTTAAAAGTCCTTTATCCACTGGTCTTCATGTATATTCTCCATGAATTTTCTTAATCTTCTGGTAACACTGTGCTTTGTAGTTTTTGCAGATTTTTTAAATCAGAAAGTTCCAAGAGTATCTATTCTGCCAGAAACATAAATCAGACCTAGTCCTTAATTGCAGATTTATTGCCAAAAGCTACAGCTTAACTTCCTGCCTTTGTTCCCTAATTTTGGCATTCAGCAGTCTAAGACAACTCAAAATAGCTTAGGTTTTAATCTATAGATGAAGTTGTTAGTCAGTGTACTTCAACTGGTTGAATTCCCAGCTTTGGAATGAACTTTTTTCTAACTACTATTCTTCAGGTTTGAATTATTTCTCTGAACTTGTGAAAATTAGGAGCCCAAGAAAAAAAATATAGTTACAGAGTTTGGGTATGTGGATTATACTTTTCTAACCAGCATTTGATTTCTTACTGGGATTTTTCCGTAAAATTGAGACTTAGTCATGGTTATTTCCTCAACAGCACCACTGGAATGAGTTGATAATGTTCTCTTACTATGCATCATCCCCAAATCACATGTTTCTCCTGCAGACCTCAAGGGCCTCATTCTCTAGTGATATTTATCCACCTCCATTACCAGAGCAGGATTCATTTAAAAGAACATAATAAGGAGGAACTTTTTTTGTTATGCATAAAATTAAACATAAAAAAGGAAGATACTCTCTGTTCCTTCTCCTTGTTATCCTAGAGCAAGCTCTGAATGCAGTTCACATATTGGTTACATAAAGGGAAATCTGAGTTATCCATATTGACTTTTAGAACACCGGTTGTAAAAAAACAATATTATCTTGTATTGCTGATGGTTTTCTCTGGACTTTGAGACATCATGGCTACAGAGAAATAAGAAAAGTGCTGTGTGTTCTTTCTTTCTTTTTTTTTTTTTTTACTACTTTTATCATCTTACGCAAGCCAAGGGTAACTGACCAAAGAGGCGTGTGCTCCTTTGCAAGGTCAGGCTGTGCTCAGGAAAATAAACTTTACATGTTTTCTCAGAAAGTAAAGTATGTGATTTCAAGCTGTTTAAGAACAGTGAATATTCACTTTGTTGGAATAGTTATTGCATTGTTCTTTTGCTTTTTTAAAATGAAGAATTTAGAAGAACAAACTTTTCCTTTTTTGTCTTTAGGATCTGTAACACCCAAGCTGTTGCTAGTCCTGTTCTATGCATTAATAGCCTCTTATTAGATTGATCTTGGATAATTTCTGTAAGCTATCTTAATCAATGTCACATTTGTGGACACATAAAAAAATATAATGTTGACTTTTTTTTTGAAAAGGTAAAATAAAAAGTAAAAAGATACTTTGATTTTGTTGTATTCAGCATTTTTTTTTTATTTTTATAGACTATATACTTCAAAGGCATTGAAGCAGGGAGGGTTCCCTATTTTCCCCATGCAGACAGCATCATCTATGCCATTTCTACATCAATATGCTTTCAGGCAGTAAGTATGTTCTCTAACAAAACATGAAGTTCTTTAAATCAAATGTTGAATGAAATGATGAGCACAGGGAGACAAGCATATAGAAAAGGTGGTGAGACGTAGTGATTGCAGCAAGATGCTGTGAGTTGGGGCTCCTGCATCCTGGTTTTGTGTGTCACTGTGGGAAGGTCATTTGTAGGACTTAGTTTCTCCTATGTTTACAGATGAATACATTATACAAAACATTGAATTCTTTGGAAAGGATTTTAAAGTGCATTGACCCAGAAAATGAACATGAATGTATGGACTTTCATAAGCATGTGAAAGGACAATTTCTCAAGAAGGCTAACAGTATAATACAGTATTTTATGGTTTTTTAAATCAACTGAAAGTTTTTGCTCTCAGCTGAGTTGAATTAATATTGCCTAGTTGAAAAAATCTGCAAAAAAAATAGTAAAAAACCCTGACGTTTTACATTTGAAACAAGCTGTAGTTACCATCTTTTGCACTTCTTGAGTCAATTACATGCATTTATCCCCAGTCCTTTTATCATCTGCATCAGCTAGAAAAGCAACTTTTCGGTGATACCCAAATTGCTCTACTCACCTTCTGCTGAAACATCCCACTGCACGTTCTCTGGACCTCCATAACAATATATATTTTTTGTGCCCCTCAATAAAGAGAGTTTTAAATGACCCTAAAGCAATCTTCTGCTGTGTCATGCTTAACAGGACAGTTCACAGGCTTCTCATTGTTCCCATGTATTTGGGAATATCTCTAAGTCTAGTATCAAAGTGATTTTAGTGCTTGGAATGTGCCTGAAGGTCTGCAGCATTGGGCTCTCCAAAATACTACTGTCAGGGAACATGGTATGAAACTAACAAACATAAAGTTCATATGAGAAAAGAAGGAAGGTTTTTTTTTCATTACTTAATAACTAGTTGGAAAATAAATCTAAGACTATAAATAAATTGCTAGGTTTGGAAGGAAGAAGGAGAGAGAAATTAGAAAAAGGATCTATGCTGAGATGCTTGTTACTTATTATTTATAAGAGACCTGGAAAAGTAATGGAATAGAGAGAAGACAAGGATTTTAGTTATATGACATTATGTAAGATAATGGAACATGAAATATAAATATGACTATTAGAAATGGTGGATCACAAAATGCAGAGTAGGTGGGGGGCAAAGTAGCAGGTAAATTTGGCATACACAAGTGCAGAATCATGTATGTAGGAATAATGATAGTTGTTGTTTTCTCTGCAATGAGTTGTAAGTTAATTAACACCACAGGTGAAAGATAGTATTCTGAGAATATCAGTCTGTACTGGTGTTGGTCATGCAGAGCATTGAATTCAGCAGAGAGCAGTAAAAATTATTTCAATAACAATCCTTTTGCTAATTTTGGAAATATAGTGTAGCAGATGAAGCTTTTGCCTGACACTGTCAGCTGACTGACAGAATCCTCTCCTTGCAGGCTGTCATGGAAGTTCAGAACCTGAGACCTTCATACTGGAAATTTCTTTTACGACTAACAAAGGGCAGGTATGTAACCAGGGCTGTGTTATTGCTTGTCTAAACATGTCATTGATCACACTCAGCTTTCTGTGTCATTCACTGGCAACAGCAGAGCCCTACAAGTACATGAGGGATGATTTCCTGAGGATTTACTTTGCTTTTCAAATGGTTTCAGTACTCTTGAATTTCTTTGCTGCTGAAGGGACATTGCTGGGTTTAGTCTAATGACAGGAGCAAAGACTTAACTCTAGTGAAGACTTTAGCAGATGAGTGTTTTGCTTGAAGCTTTTTTAGTTCATGTGGGGAGGGGGATGCTTTCAGATTTCAGTGGAATATGAAGAATCTGGTAAACAACTATACATGTTGAAGAAATCACTTAGTATGTACAGTGATTGACAAAATGGTATTACTCTGTGTTTAAAAGCATTATTAGAAGTGTCAGAATATCTCCTAAGAATACTTGGAAGTTTCAGTACTTTTTTATAGGACAGCTGTTTCAGTTGGGAAAAGATTTTTTTCCCTTGGAAAACTAATGACAATTTTTCACTGATCATAATCATAAATTCACACTGTAATATCTTAACTGGATGTTTTTTCTATTTGCTGCAGGAATCTAAAAAGCTTTCTTTTAAAAATAGATTTTGCTGTAACGAGTTTAAAAAAAATACAGTTTAGTGAAGTGTACATTTATACTGGTGCAGTGTGTGGTGGGAACAAGGCATCCCAAACTTGGTGTAGATCAGTTTATGCATGGGATTACAAAAGGTAACGTTTGTCGTGACAGCGAGCTCTCCAGGCTGTAGAAATAGAAGTGAAATCAGAGGCCAGTCCCTGGAGCGTGTTGAACCTACTCTCCCCATGGCACAGTACACACACGAGGTGACTGAATACGTTGCTAGATGTAGTGGGAAGCTTTCCTTGGGATGCCTGAAGGCAGTCCTCAGGCAACCTCTGAGGCCATACAAACATGATACAGGGGATGATGTCAGTGCAGATGTCCAGTTTTGGCTGCATTTTTTCCATTTTGTCCTAATTCTAAGCTTGTCTTAGTTGAAAGAAAGGAAGGAAAAGAAATTCTGTTCTGCTCATTTATTTTATCTGAAGCAAATCTCTAATAGTAATTTTGACACTCTCTCCATTGAGGCAATTTCTTTTGACATTTCATACACTTTTCAGTCTATAGTTGTGAAGAACAACAAAATGGAAACATGTTGTAACACAGTTGACATCCAGACTTGGGCAGGCAGAGCCAGAGTTTGCTCTGCTGGAGTGAGAAAGAACAGTACTATAGTTTGGTTTGACCTTATTTTTGTGGAGTTGAAAGTGGAAGGGGATTCTTTCCCTTTTTTACAAGTAGCATTATTTGAAGTATATTTACACAAACACTATTAGCCACATTTTCCAAATGCATTTTTAAAAAAATCTTTATTGCCTGAAGTGAAAATCTTTCTATCTCTGAACAGCACAGGCTGAAGCCTCTATTTCAGAGATTTTGGTAGTCTCTCATGAAATGAAATAATTTTATTTTTTGTAAGTAAATGAATCATGCATTCATGCTTTCTGTCTTTTCCAGGTTTGCTCTCATGAACAGGAAAGTTTTAGATGTATTTGGTACTGAAGCATCTAAGAACTTCAAGGATTTCACACCTAAGCTTGACCCAAGATACACAGTTGTGCCACCAGAGCTACCACTGGAGCTGTCTTGAACATGACAGTGTGGCTTGTCATTGAATGTGATCAGCATTTTGTCCTGAAAAGTTAATTAACTTGACAGTCGTATATATGGAGGAGGGATAGGGCTTCAGTATTATTACAATGAGAAATGCTTTTTACCAATCAAAAGTACTGAAGCTTTGAAGGGAGGTGTGGCTTAGTGATTAAGCCCCTTCCATAAGCAGAAAACCATAGTTGGTTGACAGTATGGTAGAATCCTGAACGAATTAAACAAATGAGTAATATGTTTAGAGAAGTAAAATATAAATATGCATCATAATGTCAAAAATTCTGTAATTCATATTGGTAGACTATTGCTTGGTAAAACTAAAAGTAATTCCTAATTTAGAAAGGAAGACAATTGGCATAGTTTAGGTCCAAAATTTTACCTGATCTAAAAAATGTTACAGTCTGGTGAAAATGCCTCCCTGGTTTTCTAAGCTGCATCACTGATTTGTCTCAGAAGAGCCACCACCCCCTCAATAGTTAAAATTAGGGTATTTTTACACAGCTATGGTTGCAAAATAAGGCATTCCTTAGGAAAAGAAGATGCATATTGATTCAGAAATCACATTCCAGGGCTGTAAATTCCACTGATGACACAGATAGCAGACAAGGAAAACAAGAAGGCGGTACCGGTGGCTGCTGCACCCCGAGGAGTGGCGGGTGTGGTGGTCAGCTTCTGCCAAGTGGGAAAGGACACAGCTGGCAGAGGAAGGAATGAAACGTTCCAGCCTCTGAGATGGTGCTGGAAAGAGCAGTTACAAAAATAAAAAGCCAAGAACAAAACAAAACAAGGCCTTCCCCCCACCCCCATCCCTAGCTAAAATGTACCGAAGCAAAGTGTTTATTTTCAGAAGGGTTTGACATTGTCACCGTAGATGGCATCAGGTTGTTTGTCAGGCTGCAGCACCAGCCAGCATTTCAAGTATTTCTTTGGGAGAGAGCTGACCCCTGAGGTTAGGCTGTTACCAGAGAACAGTTTTGACAATCATATTAATAGTGTTTTTTCCTTTTACTTGGTGAAGAGTGGTTTTCCATGAGACCCACGACTGCCACAGTTACATTAAATTTGATATGGTACTCAATGAAAATAATTAACCTACACAAGTCCATCTCATTTTTACTGTATATATTTCTACAGATTTGTGTTCTAAAGTGAGACCTTGATGTGCTATTTGCTTTTTTTTTTTTTGCTTTTTTAAACTATAATCCATTCAGGTGATACTGAATGGTGTTAGTTACCCTAGAACTTAATGAAAAGATGAACTATATTCCCATTCAACTGAAAAGAGGAGAGATGAGCCAGGGAATGGAAATTTCAGTAGGTGGCATGTATTTTAAAAATAAAAAAAGAAGAAATCAGTGTTTTATTGGAAGTCTTTGTCAGATAATATGAATTGGACTAATTAGTAGACTCTTTGTCTTGTAACACTGTAATCCTACCCCAGCCATACGCATATTTTAATTCCAAATAGTTGATTTTCTTAATACCGAATATACAATAATTTTTATCAGATTTGCAGAATTGTCATGAAAATGTTACCAATTTGTGCACAAAATCTGCTTCTTCATCAGCTACACTAACAGTGATGTTTTATCACTGTTACTAAAGGTGCTTCATCCTTTTAAACAGCTGTTGTCCAATTTAGTGTGAATAAAGTTCTGCAAGCTAGTTTGTATGCAATATTTTATTGCTTGAATTATATTAAAATTCCTCAAAAGGAAATAAAAGTTAATTGAACAAGAACTTTAAAAGGAGTGTAAGAGATTTGTAATGTTTTTTCACTGGAATATGGTCTAAAATATTTGACCTTATAAAGTCTGAGAAGTTATATATTTTAGGTGGTATATTAGAACTCACACTATATTATGAATACTTTCTAGTGTAACTATATACCATTCTTAAACTTAAAGATATTTTATAGATGGATTAAGTTTCTTCACTGGAATGACAATTGTGATTGTTTCTCTATTTGAGGGGTTTTTTTGAGAAAAAAAATCCAAGAACTACATCTCAGCAGCTAAACAACAGTTTTGTCTATGTTTCTTGCTTCCAAAATTCACAGTCCTTGTTTCAAGTTATTTTCATGTAATATAAAAAGAAATTAAAAGTTTTTAAATTATTTTTATTCAAATTGAATATATGTAAGAGGAAAAAAAATAAAGTCCTAATGTTCTTCCCAATAATAAACAGTTGCTGCTTGAAAAAGTGACTTTTGTTGATGTTGTTAATAAGCTCTCTGGAGCTGTAAGTGAAATAGAGTCATAGGATCATACAATAGTTTGGGTTGGAAGGCACCTGTTAAAGGCTATTTAGTTCCAAACCTCTCTGCAATAAGCAGGGACACTTTCCACTAAACAGGAAGCTCAGAGCCCCATCCAAGCTGTCTTTAAACGTTTCCAGGGATGGGGACATCCACCACCTCTCTGAGGAACCTGTGCCCAGTGCCTCACCACCCTCCTTGTAAAAAGCTTCTTTCTTATATCTAGTATAAATCAACTCTCCTTCAGTTTACAGCTGTTAGCCTTGGTGGTGAAGGAACGCTGGGACTGTTACTGAGCATTTCAGTTGTACGTATTTGTTGCAAAATAAAGTCTTAATGCACTGCAAGTGAAGGGGTAACACCAGAGCAGCTCAGCTGGCAACTTCACCTCTGCTCTTCCAGGGGTAATTAGGCGATGTGAGTTGATGTTACTGTTTCTTTTTTAAGCAGAGAAAGCCGCATCTCCAGCTCTGCCAGCACGGCCTGAGCTGAGCTTGCCGCATGGCCGGGTGGTTGGGCCGCATGTGCCTGAAAGGGCAGCGCTTTCTGCCCCCAATGTGGCATGGCTGATTAGTTTCTGATCCTGTGATGGGTGTCTCTTGGATGACGTCAAGCTTCTTGCAGAAGTTGATTTTGCAGAGAGGAACACAGGGGGAGGCTTACTCATGAAGTGGTGGGGAGTAGTGGGTCAACCTGAAAAGTCACATTTTTGTGACAGCGGTTTGGGTGTCCTTAGGGAGTCTGCTCAGGGCAACAGTGCTCGGCTCCCTGCAGGCATCTCAGGATGGGCAGTGGCTCCCAGAAGCAAACATACCTGTGGCAAGCTAATTTTTCACCTTTCTTGAGGTTGTTTGCATGCACGGCTCCCCTGGAGTTCATTTCCATCCCTGCTGTTCTTGCTGCATCACCCCTGCTGTGCATCTCACTCTCTCTGTGGCTGTAGTTCCCATCTTGAACCCAGACTCCCACACTCTCTGTCAGCAGCCTTTTGCCCCAACTCCTCTTGGTTCTTCTTCCCTCCGTCACCTCCTCTCATCCCAGTGTTGGGTCATTCCCCTTTGAGAATTTTCCTTCCTTTTTCCCAGGCCACTGTGCTTTTCTTTTGAGGACATGGGAAGGGGTTTTATTTTTCCAGATTCCTGGTGACATCCCAGGTGGAAGAGTCTGTTGTTGTCGGAGCCCAGTCTTATGCTCAAATTTGGGATAGCTTGTGTGAAGCTTCAATTTCCAACTCTGTCAGAGGAAAATATTCCTGAACAAGTGGTCCTTGAGTGCATGTGCACTGACAAGGCACAAAAAGGGAGCAAGATAATCAGTGATGCTTATCCTGCGCTTTTATTTGTTTAGGATTTTTTTCCAACGACTACATTTAACATGGGGTGGAGGCAGGGCCCAGGCTCTCCATGGCTGGACTTGGTGATTTTAGAGGTCTTTATCAACCTGTGTGATTCTACATCAGCATCAGGGTTATGAGTCCTTGCTCTGATGCAGAAGCACAGGAGTAGGCATAAGGTGGTAGGTGGCAAAATGCAGTTAGGGTCAGCAAAGTCATTTTGGTGGCTGTAGCTTTGTGCCTAAATACTGGTCTGGAGGCTTCCACTTCCAGATTGTTTTTTCCAGGCAGTGAACCCTCTTCCAGGGAAGCTGCCATTTCCCTTGCTTCAGTCTTTGTGCTGCACCCGGGTGGATCAAGCACTGGCAGGTACTTGCAAGTTACTCGAGTTGTGAGGGAGGGTGTCTCACAAGTTGCCTCATTTTACAAAACCTGTGCATTTTTCCCACACCTTTGAGAACGGAACAGCAAAATTTGGCACTTTTCCTTGAGCTGCACAGTTTTCTTATTATTTATTAGCAGATCCTTAATGTTTTATTTATCTGGTAGATGCAGTAACAGTAACATTTAGGGCAATAATTTTTCTTCCATAAGAAGCCTAAAATTGCCATTGTGGATGTACTGGTAAAATCACCCAGTGTTCTCCCTTGCCTTTAGCCACACCGAAATGGGATTACTTTACTCAGGACACAGCACTCACCTGCAGATGATGGATTGTGTCCTTCCATCTCCATCAAACAGGACACTGGCTTCACCAACATGCTCCTGTGAAAGTAGCAAGCAGAAATGTGAATTAGAGCCCACTTTGATCTCAAGGACTTTTTTTTTCCCCTGGCACAGGCCAAGGAGATTTCCACTTGCTAATTAAAATGGAGAGCAGTCTGAAGAATTTTAACTATTAATGCCAATGTTTTACTCGGGGTGGAAGAGTCTGGTTAGAAATCCAGGCAAACAATTAAGCTTCTCATGCCAGTGAAATCCAATCGATGTTGTTTCCCCTCAGCTGCCACAACAGAGACATAAAAAGTGCTGCTGTGTCTGTTGGAGCAGGAGCTGATGGGTCTGTTCCCAGGACTGCTTGAGGTTTACAGAAGACCTGATCACACAGGGTCAGGAACAAAGGCAAGGCTTTTTCTCTGTACTTTCCTAGTATTTTAAAGCGAATGCCTGCTTTCCCATTGCAGGCAGTAAAACCTTGCAAGAAGGGACAGATTGGGCTGGGATGAACAGGTCTGGTGTGAGAGTCCCACCTTAAAATGCTGCTGATTGCACCACATTGATACAAACATAAAAAACCTAGTTCTAAAGAACCCAGAAATGTTGTTTTTCTCTTTGTCTATTGGCTGTAAAACAAATTAAAAGAAACTTCCCCCTGCAGCATGATGGATAACTCAACTGGAAAGCTCTTTCCCTGTGAGTATTTACAGAAGTTGAAAGAATGACCAAAAAATTGGCTCTACCTGCATCCAAAGGCTTAAAAAGGACATTGGCTTGTGTGGTGCAATTCTTACGCCATTGCCATCACTGCCATGTGGGCTTGAGAGAGTATTATCAGTGCATAATGTCCACCTAGAGAAGCTGTGGGCAGTGTGCAAGGAGCAACAGTCACTGGGACAAAACTCTTCTTTGAATGCATATGGCCCTGATTTCCCAGCTCATGGATCAGGGGTGATGAAGAAATCCAGGTGGTTTCTACAACAGTACAGCTTAATCCTCTGCAAGCTCACAGTGACAGCAAGTAGGTGTCCTGGAAATTAGCAGGTGTCCTGTTAAGTCAGGTGCTCTGTCCCACAACCTTCAGTGATGCATAAGCTGCTATGGGTCCCTAAAGCAAAGCAGTGTTGCTCATGCAGGGGATGTCAGGGAAGTGAAAAAGCTGCTATGTGCAGCTTTTAGATCCTTAGAAGAAATCTTTCTTTGAGCTCTTCATTCTAAGGAGTTTTCTTGTGCGATAGCTCTACTTCATGTTTGCAGGCTTACAAGGATCAAAAGACATCACCTGTCATATGGGTTTTTCTGGATGGGACCAGCAGCAGAACAGCTTCATCTGCCCAGGCACAGTGGGTTGGAATTGGGCAGGAAACCAGTGGCCACAAGAACAAAGTTGGGATTGTTAAGCCCAAGGCCACTCATCACCACTGGTTTCCTGTGATGGCTTGGAGTCTGTTTCTCAAGTCCATACTGGAGTCAGCCAGGGACTGGGAGGACTAGACCAGTCCCAGCAAAGGGGACTGAGCCAGACTGGCCACTGTTGTCAGAGCTGTGCCCAGCAGTGTCCCGTGCTGTGCGGCACACAGAACAAAGCTGTTCTGAGGGAAAACCTCCCCTTTGATACTGCCCTTCACATGGTGGCCTGCCTGGGAACTCAGCTCCCTGCAGTCTCTGATGGTCAGCTGTTTGTGAGCATGACCTCAGGCTCCATGTGTGTCTGGGAAATAGAGGGAGCCTGGAAAACATCCTTCACAGCCTTCAAATGCTCCTGTGGGAAGCTTACTGCTGAAGACTTGCTCACCTCAGCTGGAGTTTCTGTTCACCTGTCTGTCCTCTTTCACCTTCGTGGTTCTTGTTCAACCCCACAGTAACCTACAGCTGCTGAAGATTATCTGCATCCCAGCTCCAGGGCATGTAAAATCCAAAGATGATCCAACGGGGCAAGCTCAGCCATTTAGCTCAGCTGGGAACAGCAGCAGTGGGGCTGCCCTTCTCAGCCGAGGATGTGTTTGGCTGTTATGCTGGCTTTGATCTGTGCACAGACAGGGATGCTGGGCAGGAATTACTGCTTGCTCCAGCAATCATAATACCACTCAGCATGGGATTAATTTTTGATTCCATGAGTTAGTTTTAAATTATTTTTCTTTAATAAGTTGGTGTGGGAGGAGAATATTCTCACAGAGATGAGAGTGAGTCCAAATAAAACAGTGTGTAGCAATGCAAAGTGATTTTCCTGGGAACATGGGGGAGCTGAGGCCATGTTTTCAGATGTTAGCTCAGATCCTTAGAAGAAATCTTTCTTTGACCTCTTAATTCTAAGGAGTTTTCTTGTATGATAAGAAAAGAGTGACCTACTTGCTATGTTGGGCAATGCTGCCCAAGACTCGACAATTAAAGCACTTTATGCTGTTATCTAGAAGCAAGTTCTCCCTCTGCTCCTATGTGCTCTGTCCTGCAGTAGGTGAGAGCACAGCCTACTTTCCTAAATGTCTTAGGAGTCTCATTCTCCATTTTTGGAGGTTCAGCCTTAAATCACAGTCCTCAAAATCCTCCCCAGCTTCGGTTTAACTTGCCATTTGTGGTCTCTTTTCAGAGGTGAAGATCTCTGAGGACCTTCCATGCTGCCATTTTTCCTGCATGAGTTTCCTCAGCTGTGATAGCACTGGGAAGCCTCCTGCCTCCCCCATGTCCACAGGGACATAAGGGTGCCTTTGCTGAGGCCAGTCCTCTGAGGCAACAAGAACACTGTCCAGAGTTCTGGCCCATGTAAACTCCTGGCTATGTCTCAGGACTTGCTGGCTGTGTACTGGTTGGTCCCAGCAAAAAATGTCTAGAGGCTTGCAAACAAACAAGCCGTGAGAGCCCACCTGTTTCTGCCCCAGCAGCATCCCCTGACACCATTCACTTTAGGGGTGTGGACGCAGCGTGGCTGGAAAGTTGCCCATCAGAAAGGGACCTGGGGGTGCTGGTTGACAGCAGCTGAACATGATCTAGTGTGCGCTTAGGGGGCCAAGAAGGCCAGTGGTACCTGGCCTGGATCAGCAATAGTGGGGCCAGCAGAACCAGGACAGTGATTGGCCCCCTGTACTTGGCACTGGGGAGGCCACACCTCGAATCCTGTGTCCAGTTCTGAGCCCCTCAGTAGAGTACAAACATTGAGGGGCTGGAGCATGTCCAGAGAAGGGCACAGAGCTGGGGAAGGGTCTGGAGCACAAGTGTGATGAGGAGTGTCTGAGGGACCTGGGGGTGTTTACCTGGAGAAAAGGAATCTCAGAGGGGACAAAGAAGTTGTAGCCAGATGGGGGTTGGTCTCTTCTCCTATGTAACAAGTGATATGACAAGATGAAAAGACCTCAAATTGCACCAGGGGAAATTTAGACTGGATACTAATAAAAATTTCTTCACAGTAAGAGTGGTCACGTTAGACCAGACTGCCCAAGAAAGTGATGAGATGAATCCCAGTCCCTGGAAGTGTTCAAAAAGCATGTTGATGTGCTGCTTAAGGGCACATTTTAGTGGTGGACCTGATAGTGCTAGGTTAACAGCTGGACTTGATTATCCTAGAGGTCTTTTCCAACCTTAATATTTGCATGATTCTGTGGGGAGGGATAGGGCTTCCCACATCTCTGGCACTGCCGAGGGCCTGCTGCTGCACTCTCTGCAGAGCAGACAGCAGTGAGGAGGGCTCAGGGAGAGGCATGGCAACCTTAGCCAGGAGATTGGCAAAGATTTCATTGTGCTTTAGCCTTGTCCAGGCAAGGCTTTGTCCCTTTGTTTTCGCAGGAAGTTTCTGATTCCCAGTTGTCGCTTACTGCTGTTAAAAGGGAGGAAAGTGACTCATGGAGTTTCCTATTGGCCTGAGGAGATATGCAGAGAAATTACTTACCAAGGACTCTGCCCAGACAGCTGAGTGCCTGGAGGTGAGGGGGAAATGGGGCAAAGGGCTCTCAGATTCATTATCATGGCTGCAAATTAATTTGCCTGCACCAGTAATGCCCATAAACACATTTCTCCTGTGGGCAGTCATTGTAGGAGAAAATGGTGCTGTTTTGCCAAGGGCTGGGAGCAGGCAGGGAGATATGATATGCATTTTACAGCTTTAACTTCCACAATTTACTGCGCAGACAAAGCAGGTGAGGAAAACACAAATGGATGTGCCTGTTTCCTCTCGCTCACCCCTTGGTCCATTCCCTGGAAATCACTGTGAATTCACTAGGAAGTCCACAGAGTTACATGTATGTTGCCAACAGGCCATGCTGACCGTGGTCCCTGCTGCACCCAGGCTTCAGGGCAGAGCAGCCAGCGTGTCCCAGGCAGGCACATCCCAGGGGCTGTTGTGGTTGGTGCCTGGGAGCAGGAGGTGCGTCTCTGTCCTCCCTCCTTGGCCAGGGAAAACCTTCCTAGGGGTGATACTGAGGGTAAAGGTGCATCCTGGAGCACAGAAGGAGCATTTTCATTTTCCAGAGGGAAAACCTTGCTGAGAGGACACTCTGCTCTAATCAATATCCTTTTACTGCTTCTTTAAATAAAATAACTTTTTTTCCTTTCAAATCAAGAAATTAAAGAGGGAAACAAGTAACTACCATGTGAGGGAAAGCAGCCCCTTATGACATATATGAAATTTCTGAAAAACTGTGTGGATCTGTGTCAAACTCCACAGGGAAGACAGTACAATTTTTGCCAACAAAACCAGGAAGCAGTAAAAATTGTGTAGGGAGAGGAGAGGAGAGGAGAGGAGAGGAGAGGAGAGGAGAGGATTCCAATTGCATGTTGCTTGTAGGCATTTGCCATTTCTAATGTCTCTTTTGAACTGGCTGGAATTCCTCCTTGTGCGAGGGCACATGAAGCAGATGAAACACTGCTCCTCAGGTTTAATTTTAGTTTGTCCAAGAAGCCCTGACACTGTGCATGAAAAAGTGGATCAGTATTAAGGGGTAGGCAGTGAGAGTGGAACCAAGCAGCTCTGCTCCTGTAAGAGAGATGGGGACATCAGTACATGAATATGGCATCTTTTGAGCAGGTCAGGGCACCTCTGTTCCTATTCTCTTGCCATTCCTGTGTCTGACAAATTGCCCCATTTTAAGGGAAGTCACTTATTTCTCATTCAGAGACTTTGGGAGAAGCTTGCCCATCAAACCTGCAACACGCCTGTAATGTCTCATGGGGTTTTTCCTCTGCTCTCTTCTTTTAAAGGTGTGCTCCAATTTAAAGAACTGAAGAAAATACAGTTTCTTATTACAGAATCAGTTGTTTGTACTTTCCAGCCAAATAGCCCTTGCCTACGTGACTGTCAAGAACACTCAGATCCAGCCCTGCTTCCTGCTTGGGCTCCCCCCATGGAGGATGAGGAGTCCTCACTGTGCTCAGATGCCAAGGCGAGAAATACCTCCCTGTCAATAAACACGTTACCAAAACTCAGCAGCCAGGAATCCCTCACATCCCTAATTGCCCTGATGCCATGGGATGACTTAGGCATATATAAAAATACACCCACAGGCACACACACGTGCAGATGAACAAAGCACAGAGTACAAAAGTTTTGAGACTTTGCTCAGTTTTGCTTCATTAGGTTGAAATTGCTTGCTTAGGTTTAATTTGATGCTACAGTGAGAAGGGACACTTGATTTTCTTTGTTAATCTAAGGAGAATACAAAGGAAATTTTTAATAGAGATGAAGTGTGTATGTTTTTCTCTCCCATCAATGCTTCATTAAATTTCTGTTGCTGAGTGTAGATGCCAATCTTTTTCTGCTAAAAGTACTGTTATTAAAATGAACCATAGAAAATAAAACCATTGAGCTAAATTATATCTGACAAATATATGGTGGTCAAATTAATTTCTTCCATCAATACATGGTTCCTTGTTCCTCCTCTGCAGACTATGAAAAGGATTTTTTTGCAGGAAGTATGTTCTCTCTGGATGAGCAAAGAGGTCTGAAATAGGTTTTGCTCTGGATGCAGCTTTGCCTGATGCAGCTGCAAAAGCCTTCACTTGAGCAGGAGCTGGATTCCATTGAGTGCGTGGACTGGACCAAGAACCCACAAGTCTCTGTAGAAACCTTCACTCTCACTCTGTGATGACCATAAAAGCCTCATGATTTACAACTGTTGATAACACACCAAAAAGAGATCTAATTTGATGTCTTTCTTCATTTTCAGATGACTTGCCTGGATGCAGTTTGTCAGTGCTGTTTGGGGCAGGACAGAGGCTCTCACCAGAGGGTTTCCCCATGCAGAAGGTGCTGGGTTTCTGGTGGGTTTGATCTTGGGGCATTTTTCAGTGCAGTGAGTGCCACATGTTGTGACCCTGAGCTCCCAAACAGAAGTGAGCTGCAACCACCTGGATCCATAAGGCCTGGATTGCCCTCATCAGGGATGCAGTGAGCCAAAGGTACAGTGTCATCCTGGGAGGAGGGAGAGGAGTTGTCTGTTATTTTTGCAGGATGAACCCCTGAGCTGGAGTTCATATGAGAACAAAAATACCTAAGAAATATCTCAGAGGTCTAGGTCTGCTATGCTGCACCTAATTTGTGAGGGTTTGGTACAAGATGACCTTCCCTTGCTTCATCATAAGAGAGTGCTAAGCTGGACCCAAGCCCTGGTGGGGACTGCTCCACAAAAGGTGTGAGCACGGGCTCGGACCCATGTGCTGAGCCTGAGCTTCCCACCGCTGCCTCTCCTGCACTCCAAATAAGCTGGGTTCTCTTCAGGACATGGCTGGGAGCTGGTCCATCCCTCCAGGTACCTTTGCAGCTGGTCCAAAGTACCCCAACTTGCTGGGCAGCTCCTGGGTGCCCAGAGCCTAGTGGAGACACAGATGTGATAATGACCCAGAGGGTGCAGGATCTTTTGCAGCTTTTGCCATGAGCATCAATAGTTTTACCTGTCCCAAAGAACTATGCACCTCCAAGCACATATGTGGAGCTGAGTGGGAGAAGTCAATGGGAAACAGTCTTTGGCAATCTGTGCAGGCTTAGCCTCCTTCAAAATTAGGCAGCTGATGAACAAAAGGAATTCATAGAGCTGAACTTACATTAAGGAAAAAGACAAGACCTCTCTCTGCAAACCTCTGGAAGGTTTCCTTTATGGATTTATACAAAATCCAAGGCTGACCTTTTACAAAACTGATAGAGCAACCAGTGCTGATTCCTCCCAGCCTAAAGACCAGGCTCCCCAAGAAGATCTCAAGTCAAGAAACCTAGCAATGAAATACCCTGAACCACTGCACACAGTTGGAAGTGCTTGTAAGATTCTTTATGATATCATTGAGTCATCAGATTGTTTAGGTTGGAAAAGACCTCTAAGATCATCAAGTCCAACCATCAGTCCAGCATCACCATGGTCACCACTAAACCATATCCACAGATGCCTATCCTCGTGATTTTGATCATTTCTACAGATGGTAACTCCACCACTTCCCTGGTCAGCCTGTTCCAATGTGTGGCCACACTTTCAGGGGACATATTTTTCCTAACGTCCAATCTAAACCTCCCCTGACACAGCTTGAGGCCTTTTCCTCTTGTCCTTTTGTTTGTTACCTGGGAGGAGAGACCAACCCCACTTGGCTACAACCTCCTTTCATGTAGTTGTAAAGTGAGAAGGTCCCCCCTGAACTTCCTTTTCTTCAGGTTAAACAATCCCAGCTCCCCTCATTCACACCTCATCAGACTTGTGCTCCAGACCCTTCCCCAGCTCCGTTGCCCTTCTCTGGACACGCTCCAGCCCCTCAGTCTTTCTTGACATTGGGGCAGTGAGGGGCCCAGGACTGAACACAGGATTTGAGGTGTGGCCTCACCAGTGCTGAGTGCAGGGGGACAATCACTGCCCTGGCCCTGCTGGCCACACTATTGCTGATCCAGGCCAGGATGCCACTGGCCTTCTTGGTCACCTGGGCACACACTGGCTCATGTTCAGCTGGCTCTAGTAAAGGAGGAAGAAAAAGAAGGAAGAAGTAGAAACAACTGACAAATGAGAAAGAAATGGAATATTTCTTTTCTCTCTGTGTTAGGAGAGCAAGACCAGACAGGCCAGTAGTGAGCAAGCCTGTTGCTAGCAGAGGGGGGAGAAACAGGAGAAGTAAATTGTATTTATATAGGTGCCAATCAATGCAGACAAATTGATGTTCAGCAGCCCTGACACTGTGACAAACCAAACCCTGCAGAGCAACTTTTCTTAAATCACTGAACAAAAAGTCAATACGGTCTGGAAAGAATTGGAAAGATATTATTTCCTGGTTCCCATGGGAATGTGATCTGGGATGATCTGTGCCAGTTGCTGTCAACAGCATCTATTCTGAGAAGACCCTGAATGCCTGGTTACAGCAAGCCAGACCAGGAGTATGCGGGCTGGAAGAGCAGCTGAGCTGACTTGTACGACTTGTCCATTTTAGCCTGTTCCAGGCATCCTTGCTCTCCTCCTTAGGATGCGGGGGAAGCAGGAGGAACCCAAGTCACACCCTGCAACATCTGTGAAATGCAGTGCGCTGCCAGGAAGCAGAACACCTTCCACTCACAGAATTCATGTTGCAGTGTTTCCTGCATGGGTGTTACTCTTTGGTGCATTGGTTTCGTTTTGAAATGTTTGACACATTTCTGTCAGTAAAGGTTTATGGAATAAATGTTCTTCCACTGCAGCAGGTGAGAGGGTCATGGATGACAGCTGGGGAGAGCATCCCCCTGGATCACAGGGACAGCAGGGGGTCCTGCTGTGAGTCACAGGACCATGGGAAGCTGCACAAGGCTTCCTGACTGTTCCTGTCAACCTCTTCTTCTTTGGAAGGGCTCCAGCTCTCCTTTCATTATTTCTGCTAAAAACACGTTTTTAAAAAGCCATAATTTTGCATCTTTTTTTCTTTTTTATCCCAGAAGTGGCAAAATTTGGAAATGGAAAACATTTTGAGTAATAACTTTTTCTTTTAAAAAAAAAAGCAGGTTAAATTAGATATTTGCTATAGGCACCTGGGCAAGCAGCACCACGAAACATCTTCACATCATGAATGAGAGGTCAACAGCCAAGTCAACAGCTCTCCATGTGAAGTCTTTGCTTTTCCTTGTCCCTGCCCTCCTTGGCTTCTGATGCACTTTGGAATTGCATATATGTGCAATATCCCTCATGGTGGGAGCAGGGGAAAGGCTGTTGGGGAGAGGAGGGAGGAAGGGAAGCCAGTATAGTGAAGAGGCTCTGAAGTCAGATCAGATGAGCCATGGGAGCAAAAAAAATGGGCTAGCAGGCTGTTGTCCTCCTGGTGGGCTTCTCCCAGTCAATGCTCCTGCCAAGCCCATGTGATGGCCACTGGTCACCCAATCTGTTGTGCCCATGGAGACGTGGCAAGCCCGCAATGCAGGCCTGCCAGAGCAGATTTGAAACATTCATTCTGCAGGTTGTCTCAAAATCCAGCCTACCCTATGCTGCTGGCTGGGAGGCACTGGGCTGCCCCAGGGCTGTGGTGGGCACAAGTGCCTTTGAGCAGGCTGCTGGGGCTCTTGGAAATGCAGCTGCTGGAAGAGGAGCCACAGGGACCAGACACAGGTCCTCCTCTGCTTACCAAGGTGAAGGTGGTCCCCAAGTCAACTCTCCTGAGTATCCTGCCTTAAACAGAGTGCAGACAAATTCATTCAAATTAGCAAAATGTAGGCCCCTGGCTCCCCTTTTGGCTCTGTGAGCAGTCAGGTGGGTTTTCCCCACAGCCAGGCTTTTCTGTGAGTTCTGCAACATGTGCTGAGGTCTTAAACCACCATTAGTCATGATGGCACAGCCCTTGTCTCAGGGAAGATGGGGATTTTGAGGGGATTTTGGACACATGTCTGGAAGGCAGCATTAGGGAATAATTGTTGCATGCAGCCCACTATTTCTGGAAACCTTCCCTCCTCAGCAGTCATGTTCCTTGATCTTCCTTGATTTAGCGATTCAAAACCCCCATTTCCTTCTTTATTTGGACTTGTACATAGTGTTTTATTTCCATTTCTGCTTTCAGTCTATTCTATGACATTGGGCAAAGCTGTTCCATGTCTTTCTGTTGTTCCCTCTTTCACTCAGTGTCCATCACATCCTGTCTGGGACTGTTTTGAATGAAAAAAACAACACTTCATTTTGACTGTAAACATGTGGGGTTTGGATCAGACAATGAGAACTAGTTTTGAATAAAGATGATCTTTCAATCTGCAGTTGTACAACAGGAGGAGGTTCTGCTGTCAGGGAATCACAGTGTGATGTACTTATGCAGGGACTGTGGGAGGTTATCTGGCCCGGCTCCCTGCCCAGATGCAGTCATTGGATGATTTTGCCAGTGGCAAGAAGTGTTCTGCTCTGTTTCTGGTTAAACTTTTCCATGCTTTAGTATCCTTTCCTTTATGCAGGTAGAAATAGATATTTTGAGAGTGGGAGAAGAATGCTAGTGCAAGTAATAGTGTAGCCAAACACAGTTAGTAAGGCTTGACTTGTTTTTAATATGGCCTTTACAGAATTCATCCTTTTTGCACTGCTTTCTCTGCTGTACAGAATTCATTCTTGGCCTGTGAGAGATGAGTTCTCAGGTTTTCTGTTCATTGCCAGCCCACTGGTGATTGGTGCATTGAAACTACATCATCCAGAATGGCAGAAGCCCAAGATGGGCCCAAAATGGAATTTTCTTCTCATATTGGTAGAGGATTACCAGAAAGAGCTCAAGGGTTAGTATTGCATAATTAACACCCACATGGGAAAAAGCCCCAAAAGATGTCATACTGCCCAGTTCCCTCCTCACCCACCACCATTCCAATCCTATAACAGCTGAATTTGTGGACTTTCAGTGCTTGAAAGGAACCTATAAGAAAGATGGGTAGTAACTTTTTAGCAGGTCCTGTTGTGATAGGACAAAGGGTAATGGCTTTAAACTGAAGGAAAGACTATTTAGATTATTTATAAGAACAAATAGTTAACAATGAGGGTGGTGAAACACTGGAACAGGTTGCCCACAGAAGCTGTGGACACCCCAACACTGCAAGTGTTCAAGGTCAGGTTGGATGGGGATTTGAGCAACCTGGTCTTTTTGAAGATGTCCTACATCAGGGGAGGCTGGACTAAATGACCTTTAGAAGATCCCTTCTAATCCAAGCTGTTCTATTATTCTATGAATTTACATCTAAGACAACCAGCAATGAATCAGCCTAATGGATCTGTGGTCCCTTTTGCCATCAAAGGACATTAGTATCTCTAGACCCAACAGGTACAAATGGGGAATTTTTGAGTTGAGCACTCTGTGTCTGAGCGCAGGAGACAATTTGATGCTGGTTATCTTAATATGAAGGCTTAGAAAACTGCAGCCTGACTTCTCTCCAGTTTTCAGTAAATCAGAGCTACTGAAATGAGTCAGATTGTCACCTTACTTCAATGCAAGTCACACCCATGAATACTAGCTTTAGCATCATTTCACCGGGGCAGTGCCTGGTGCAAGGGCATGATTCAGCTCAGTGAATTTACACAGCTGTACTGAAATGCTAGGGAAGAGAAAAACCCATTTTCAAAAGACGAAAACTCCAAACTATAGAAATCAATAAATCCTCAGGGAAAAAAAAAAAAAATAAAAGCTGGTTTGAGACCAAGTTTCTCTAAGACACTAGCTTGTCCTTGGCACTAATGTTTTAAGCATGTGATTTTTAAACCATAAACATTTAGACTAAGACCATAAAATTTTCAGTAGGTACATAGCAAACAGTGTAACATTGAAGACAGATCATTCTCTGAGTCAATAAGAGAATATTTATAAGTTTGTGCTCACAAATACACATTTTGAGAATGTAATTCTTCTTGTATTTGTAATATTACTTCAATATGAGGAACCTGGAAAACTTTGCTCAGCTTCAAAGAGAAGTAATATTTTTATATAAACAACCCATTCAGTCCAGACAGCTACTTAAACTTCAGCTTAAATCCTGTTTGCTTCAAGCTTTGAGTTCCATTAGTGCTCTTTCAAGTTAAGCACAGGATTAACAGCTTTACTAGATCAATGCCCAGGACAGCTGGCGAGAATTCCAGCTATCACTGAGACTCCAGTGAAAAGACAACTTCTTTGGTCTTCTTGTTGCCCCTAAAGCTGTTTGCTCAGCTACAGGTGTGCACTTCTTTGACAGCCCATTTGGTGAGTTGTTCATAGCCTTGGGGGGTCTCTGGTGCCCATGAGTGTCTCTTTTCTATCACTCCCTGCCTGTTTGCACTGTATCCCATGTTCCCCTTCTCAAGGCCTCTGCAATCACATCAGCCTTGCTTTCCCCATAGAATGTATCACTATCCCGGGGTCATAAATATTTCATTTAGAGCAGAATAAGTATTGTTTATATAAAAAAATAAGGGTTTACCACATTATTCTCACAAAGAAAACAAATCAGGCAATAATGACCATGGTCTCCAGAAAAACTGCTGTCAGAGCTGAGCAAGCTAAAGTAAAACCTTAGGCAAGCCAAGACACGTTTGAACAAAGCCTGGCAAGTCCTGAGGCATGTGCTCTTTTATAGCAATGGCAATCCTGAATTTATTGGAATACAAGGCAACAGTGAAATAAAAGCATTAAATAGGCTTGGTGCCCAAACTGAATATTGAGAAACACCACTAACAGCCTATTGTTAGCCTGGTAATTCCTCTTTCAGGAGACCCTATTTTAGGACATGAAGCACTATATCCAATATTTGTTTAAAAAGAGACAGTTGCTCTGCATTATACTTATGTAAGTAGTCCATTATCTCCTGAAAGAAGTCCAGTTCCCTGAACGCTGTGTACCTTAGATAAGGCACAGTTTTAGCTCTTGACTTTAATTATCCTTTCCTTCCAAGTCTATTCCAAAATCTTAAGTACATAGGCCTAAACAGTGAGCTGGTTGGCAGCAAGATCATTTATCCCCTCTTTCAAAATATAATGGGTTTTTTGGCCAATATTCTTCTTTCCTATACAGAACCTTATGTAACCTTGTGGATCTGCAGGGTAGAAGTCTGACCAAAGCTCTGCCACTCCCTTTACAGAATCACAGAATGGCTGGGGTTGGAAGGGACCTCTCATCCAAACTCCATGCAGGGCTACCTGGAGCCAGTTGTCCATGTCCATGTCTCGATGGCTTTTGGATACCTCTGAGCATGGAGACTACAACCACCGCTAGAGACTTTGTGGTCCCTTCCATCACATCACTCCACATGCCCTTTGCTCAGTGATTCTGTCCATCATTCCCTCACAGGACCACTACTTATTCTTTCCCTTCTCCATTGTCCTGAATTTAAAGTCCTCCTTATGAGGTCAGCCATCATGTTGGTGAAAACGACTTCTGTCCATTTAGAGAGCATCTTCCAAGCTGATGCCGTCCCATGGTTATCGAACCCAAACCCCTGTCAGCCACACCAGCCCACAGGGAAAGAGCTGGATGCTGCACCAGGGATGTGGCAGCCCTGGTTGTGTGTACAGAATGGGGAATGAGAGGCTGGAGAGCAGTGCTTTGGAAAGAGACCTAGGGATCCTGGTTGACAGAAAGTTGAACATGAGCCAGCAGTGCCCTGGCAGCCAGTAGGGCCAACCCTGTCCTGGGCTGCATCAGGCACAGCATCAGCAGCTGGGCAAGGGAGGGGATTGACCTGCTCTGCCCTGCACTGGGGCTGCCTCAGCTTGACTCCTGGGGGTAGTTTTGGGTGCCACAATATAAGAAAGACATGAAGCCATTAGAGAGTGTCCAAAGGAAGGACACGAGGATGGTGAAGGGCCCTAAGGGGAAGCTGTATGAGAAAAGGCTGAGGTCACTTGGTCTTTTCAGCTTGGAAAAGAGGAGACTGAGGGAAGACCTCATTGCAGTCTGCAACTTCCTTTTGAGGGAAAAAGAGGGGCAGACACTGATCTCTTCTCTATGGTGACCAGTGAGAGGACCCAGAGGCATGGCCTGAAGATGAGCCAGGGGAGGTTTAGGTTGGATATTAGAAAAAGGTTCTTCACCCACAGGGTGACTGGGCACTGGAACAGGCTTCCTGCAGCAGTGGTCACAGCACCAAGCCTGTCTGAGTTCAAGAATCATTTGGACAATGCTCTCAGGCACATGGTGTGACTCCTGGGAATGGCCCTGTGCAGGGCCAGGAGTTGGACTTGATGATCCTTGTGGTCCCTTCCAACTCAGGATATTCTGTGATTCTGTGATTCTGATCCACAGCCGATTACTAACTTGTCCTATTAGCACCCTTCTCACATCCTTTCCCCTCACCAGCAGGATTGAGATCAACATGTGGGTTCCCTTGCCCTTGCCCACTGCCCCCAGAGCTCTGTAGTCACTTTTGATACTGTCCAGGTTTCCTCTGGCAGTATTCCATGTGCCCACATGGAATAACAGCAGGGGGTAGTGGTCAGAGGACCAGATGAGCTCTGGCAGTCCTTCCACAACACTTGGATCCTGGCCCATGGCAAGCAGCAAGACTCTACAGATGTTTGATCAGGTTGACACACAGGTACCTCAGTCCCCCAAAGCAGGGTGGGGAGGGGACTTGTTTCTTTCTGAAAGTCTTGCATGATTTAAGGCTAAGAGGACCAGGCCTTTTGCTTGTACTCACATCTGTCTCCCCTTCACCTTTGATGGTGGTGAATCCATTTTGCAGCTGCAAGCCCTTAGGTGAAGCAGAAGCCTTCACCCTGCTGCCAGAAGTCACTGGCTTCTACTCTTCCCCTTCTCCAGAGGTTTTGCTTACCTCAGTAGTGGGGGGTGGACACTGCCTGCTTCTCTATTGCAGGGTGGTGGAGACAGTCAGCAGAGAGAAAGAGGAACTTTGGGGCTGTAATTCATTCTCTTATCTCATATATTGGTTTTAGGGTGAGATGACATAGTCCCTCCACATGCCTGGTTTTCTTCAGTGACTGCAAAGGTGTTCTAGATACAGGGGTGTCATACAAATAATTTTTTTTTTGGTGGAGCATGACATCAGGAAGTGGCTTAAAAAACAGCTGCAAATCAGGAATGGTAAGAATTAAGTTGCATTCCTACATGCACTATAACAAACAATACAGGGAAAAATGGAGATGATGAACTCTGACCATATAACCTTACTGCTGTTTTTCAGTAGTTGGAAAGTATTTTGGTGACAACGTGCCATCAGACAATGATTTAAAAAAAAAAAAGGGGATGATGTCTGGCTTAAAAAAGGTTGATTAACATGACACTAGGTGGCATTGTATAAATACATATAAAGTCTTGCGCCTTTTCTGTTTGAAAGGAATTATAAGGTAGGAAAATCTTAGTGAAATGTGTGGGTTTTTTTCACTGATTTTTGTTCTCTGGCCATTGTAGTCTGGGATTTAACATTACTGGAATGCGTGGAATAGTCCAGTTGTAAGCTACATTTCATGGTTTTATCTGCTACTGGAAATCTGCAGCTCACAATCTGTCTTTTATTTGTATATGATATTTACTCCTGAACAACCATATCTTCTAGAATACAAATTAAAATAGATTCAAGCCTCATAGCTACTTATCTTTTGTGAGTAGCTTAGACTGTCATTTCTACAGTCCCCAGGTGGCCAGTGAGTTTCTGTCAATCTCCATTCAGAATTCCTCCCCTGACATAAATTTCACCTTCTTGTTTTTGTGAACAATTGTGAGGTAGGTTGTGCCTCTGAAGGATCGTATCAGGACTGTGTGATCACCCCACTTTGTGTAAATGAGATTGAAATACTGATAATACCAAACAAGAGGATGTTGGTAGGTCACATCACAGGGGGAAATGAACCTGCTTTGCCAATGGTGGGAGGTTTTGAGGTGTCTGAAAAGTGAAATTACTCAGTAGGATCATGTCCACATTGGCAAAACTGGAGTGTGCAGAAAGATGCAGTGCTTTAAAGGCATCAGGTGAAGCTTTTTCTTGGAAGTGGTGAAATTTCATAGGTCTGTTCTGAGGTTGGAGTTGGACTAGTGCTTAATAAAGGGTAACAGGGCAGGAGAACAAATCCTCTTCATTGCTCAGCCTTCCTGGGCAGGTTCAGGTCTTGGGGAATGTCATCAGCTCAGAAGCTACAGTGAAATGGGCTGTGATGAACCCATGCAAAACTGACTGGAGTGAACACAGTGGAGTCTTCAATACCCTGATCAAAAACATTAAGGGAGGAAAGTTCTCATGCCTTTTCTGGGAAATCAGTATATCTGTGTGGCAGTGTACATGGCAAAAG
>VZRZ01015299.1:1563602-1588226 GCA_013398175.1 Climacteris rufus | reverse complement strand
TGTGTGTGTGAATGTCTCTGTGCGAGGCTGTTTGCAGGTTCTCTATGTGCAGGAGGTCTGTGTGCATCCCAGGGTAAATGCAGCTCTGTGTGTGTGTGGCTGTTTGCAGGTTCTGTGTGCAAGATGTGATGCTCTTCGGGGCTCTGTGTGCCCGTGCCCAGCCCTGCTGCGTTACCTGCGGGTCGGGGTTCAGGCTCCCCTCAGCCGTGTCCAGCCCGGCGCTGGGCTCCTTTGGGACGGGACAGGGGTTCCCCTCAGCCGTGTCCAGCTCGCTGCTGGGATCCTCCGTGTCGGGGCTGAGGTTCCCCTCAGCCATGCCCACCCCAGCGCCGGGATCCTGCGGGTCGGGCTTCACGCTCCCCTCAGCCATGGCCGGCCCGGCCGCTCCTCAAGGTTCCGCCGCCGCCGTTGCCGAGTGACCGAGCGGGCGGGCCGGGCACGGCCTGGCGGGGCAACGGCGGTGCTTCCCTTCCCCTTTCCCTTTCCCTTTTCTCCTTCCCCTNTTCCCTTTTCTCCTTCCCCTTCCCCGTCCCCTTCCCCTCCCCGGTCTCCATCGCCCCTCGCAGCCCCGCCGGCGCTCTGGGGGCTGAGTGCGGCACCCCGAGGCTCTGAGGGGCTCCGCCTCCGCCCTGCCATGTACTCGTGGCCTTTTAAGAACGAGGAGCCGTATGAATGAATAGGAAATAAAACGTGTGAAAGGGACTTGGACTTTGGGGGGATTGTGAGAGGATATGGGGGGGTCCTGGCTCGCCCCTCCGCCTCTGTGCAGCTCGGAGGGAAGAGGCCAAATCCTCTCCTGTTTCCCCACCCGCGGGACGAGCAGGCTGCGCTCCTCCTGCCGCTGCAGCGGGGCTGGGAGATGGGAATATTCATCAGCAGCCCCAAGCCCTCCATGTCCCCGCTCTGCCTGCGGCACCCTGGCTGTGTACGCTGGTTGCTAACAACAGGCTCCGCTGAACCCCGTGATATTTTCCATAGAAACCGTCCTGGTGTGGATTTTCTCCTTGTCCTGCTGCCTTTTTATTCTTTCTTTTCCCTCCCTCTCCTCCACTCTTTTTGCTCAGTGTGAAGAACCAGCCTGTGGTCCCTGGGCTTCTCCATCACTAGCAGGGTCATTGGGCTCCGTAGGGGTTGGAAGTGGAGGTGGGCAATGTTACACCCCACAGGGAAAATAACCACGGCAAAAAAAATTAAAATTCACCAACAGGTGTTGCTCCACAGCAGATAAGCCAAAGGCTGTGGGTGCAAACCATGGAGGTGGTTGAAATTCAACTTGGTACATGGGCTTGAGACTACAGGGTGCCATGAGCTTTAGGCCTTCAGCTCACCAAAGTCTGCGTTTGGAATAAAACGCCAAATTAAAGCCAGAGGCACTGCTGTGGTTTTAGTTTCCCTGTGAAAAAGGGAAGCTTGCCCAAGGGAAAGCTTGGCAAATCTGCGATATCCTGTTCCAAAGGCTAAGGCAGAGAAATTGCAGATGTCTGACAAGGATAGGACCAGGTTCCTGTGCTTTTCAAGAGAAAAGGTTCACAAAATCCTTTAGGTTGGAAAAGATCTCTGAGATCATTGACTCCAACCATTACCCCAGCACTGCCAAATCCACACTAAACCCTGTCCCCAAGTGTCACATCCACGCACCTTTTGGACACTTCTAGAGATGGTAAGTCCACCACATCCCTGGGCAGCCTGTTCCAGTGCTTGATAACCCTTTCAGCAAAGAAATTTTCCCTCATATCCAATCTAAACTGTCCCTGGCACAACTAATGGCCTTTTCCTCTGATCCTGCCCTTGTTCCCTGGGAGAAGAGGAACCACATCTGGCTGCACCTTCTTGTCAGGGAGTTGTGGAGATTCAGAAGGTCCCCCCTGAGCCTCCTTTTCTCCAGGCTGAGCCCTCCCAGCTCCCTCAGCTCCTCCTCATTCAGATTTGTGCTCTGAAACAGATTTGTTTCTGTGCAGGCTCCTAGGTCCTTGCCTTTAAAATTCACAGCATCCACATTTTAACGTTTCCATCTCTGAAGTCCAACTTTTCTCATCCCGTGCTATTACAATTGATTTTAACATCTGTTTGCTAACTGGAACGTTAGTAAAATCCAGCATTTTTAAAAAGAATTCTTTCCCAGCCTTTAAAATGGTGGCAGTAAAGCAGATGTTTTTGTTTAAAACAGTATATAGATGCACATGAAAAGTGACTGTGGAAAAAACTTTCTGTACTTTCATCTTTACTGTCTTTCAGTACCTTGCCAAGCACATCGTCTCAGCTTAGAAGCTGGATTTTGTTTTTCAAACTACAGTCCATAAAATCTGGAAGTGAAGGTGAGATCCATCTGCCCAGTAGCCAACTTCAGGATCAGAAGGAGGGGCTTAAACCACTGTTCCAGAGCAATGCACAATTGTTTCCTCTATAACACTGGGATATTTTTCCTTGATTTCTATTTTTCTGCCATCATTATTTGCTCAGATAAACTTAAAAAATGAAATGCCTCTGTTCCTATTGTAAACATGTTTCACAGAGGCATTTCATTTACATGTTTCATTTACAAATNTTTTTCCTTGATTTCTATTTTTCTGCCATCATTATTTGCTCAGATAAACTTAAAAAATGAATGCCACTGTTCCTATTGTAAACATGTTTCATTTACAAATATATATATACATTTCTATATAAAGATGGTGAACATTAAGAACAATTTGCATCTATATCATCCTCTTTATCACCATTATAAGATATTTAAGTCCCAAAGGCTGAAGAGAGACTCATGCATGTAGAGAATGGGGAAAAAAAAATGGAAAATTTATCCTACATTTAGAGGTATAAACATACAGGTATAAATGTTTCCAGGTGTAAATGTACACACTTTCTCTGACTGCCGTGGATGAGTTCTACCAGGTGTTTTACCTTGTATTTCCCCTCTGTACCATGTAATGTTGGATTTTAAGGTGAGTTTTAGATTTGGATTGAGTGTGTGGATCTGAAGAGGCTCCTGAGGGCTGGATGTGATTTGAATGCAAACAGGGAGCTCAATTACTGAGTAAGAGGTGATGTGTACATAACAAAATTGCAGAGTGGGACTGTATCTTACATTTTTTTTCAAAAAATCAAGCTCCACACCAGTTTTATTTGCTTTGCTCCTCTTCTAGCAAAAATATAGATGGTTATTATGTCCTGGGTTTGTAAATCAGCCAGTATATTTCTTTATGTATTTATAACCAATGGACTAACGTGTCTGTCTAACTGCAATCTTACATTATTGTCAACATATATTCCTCAAGTGTGTAAACACTGGACTAAAAATCACAGTCTTTCACTGAATCAAAACATCTTGCAGAAAAGTTCATACTTTATCTTCATGGCAACCCCAAAATCCTCACTAATATCAGTGGACTTCTTTAGAGAGGGAGGACTCATTACACTGTTTTCACTCACTTGGTATTTGAAAGGTTTCTTTGAAATGATGAAATTTAGGACAACCTTAAAAATAAAAATCAAAGTTTTGCCCCTCTTATGTTAATACAACAGTATGGATTAATTTAGAAATATGTACCTATACAAATCTCAAATGTAAATACAATTCAAATTATATTAAAAAAGATATGCAAAACAGTCTTGGAGCTTATATCGATTTTGTAAAAATACACAAATCCTTGGGGTTCAGAATGCATCAAGACTCCTGATTTTTTTTTATATTTTAGCTTTTTCTGACAATGAAAGTCATGCAGGCTTCAGGTGGCATTGTTTAGATGTGGTAAAGCAAAGGAACTGATCCTGCAGGGCTGTCTCTTGCTCCAGAGGAATTGCACTGTTTTGCATACTTGCATCTGTGCAACAGAAAATTATTTCTAATTGCTTATATTTCTTTGTTAAGTTTTTTGGGGGCGATTTTCAGGAATTCTCCGAAGTGCACTGATGGGTGATTCACTTTGACATTGCTGCCCTCCAGTGGTCCTGTTAATGTTTCCATGTTTTCAGGAAAGCCTTGAAAAACAAACATTGTATTAAATCTTTGTTTTGCTCAGGCCACTGAGCAGGTATAAATATTTCCATCTATGCAATCTGGCATATTCTCTTACCAGGGTATTAAGTAAAGTGTTTTCATTCACAACACTGGCAAAATTATGTATTATTTTGTAATTAATGCAGGTGCAGCCAAACAGGTATCACTGGAATGCAGTTCTCCTTTGCATGTTACCATGAAAGAGACTCTTTCTTCTTGAAGCAGATCTAAAATCAGCATGCACGGAATGAAAAAAACTCCAGTAAAATTTGCAGGTAGGGAAAATGGAGAAATAACCTTTCAGTTTCAGGTGAAAAGTTAGAAAGAGCTCAGTTTCTAAAAGGTGGCTTCTCCCATTGCACTGCTTCCCTGTCCTGCCAAAGTTGTTTTTTTCTTCAAATGCCCTGGTTTGGAGACTATCCATGTCTTACACATCTGCCCTTGCTGGATGTGCTGTGATCATCTCCAGTTTTCCTGGAGACAGTTTGAATTAACCTGTGACTGGCAGTTCCACCTGGATATTTTTCATTATTTTCTCTCTTAACATCCTGTGTGGGGTTATTTTGTGACCCTTTCCTGACATGAGTCAACCATTTCCAACTGGTTTCCAGTTTACACTTCCTGACTTCAAGCATTTTTTTTGTTTCCTACACTTCTTTCCTGTACCTAGAAGTCTGACCCTCTCTAAAACATGTCACTGGGTATTGCTGTGCTTCTGCTGAAATACTTATGCTGTAATTTCACTCTGGCCACATGGGATTTACAAACCAGACACACCCAGCCAGCAGGAGCAGCATGTGGAAAATGCATACACAAAGGGGCCAGTCATTCCTTTCTGGCAGTGTCTGGGCAGAGACAGCACTCTAATTAAACTGGAAATGGGCTACACCTCCCAGAGATCCTGGGATCCTCCACATTCCCCCTCCATGCAGAGATTGTGGGATCCTCCACATTCCCCCTCCATGCAGAGATCCTGGGATTATCCACTTTATTCCTCCATGCAGAGATCCTGGGATTCTCCACTTTATTCCTCCATGCAGAGATTGTGGGATCCTCCACATTCCCCCTCCATGCAGAGATCCTGGGATTCTCCACATTCCCGCTCCATGCAGAGATCCTGGGATTATCCACTTTATTCCTCCATGCAGAGATCCTGGGATCCTCCACACTCCCCTCCATGCAGAGATCCTGGGATTCTCCACATTCCCCTCCATGCAGAGATCCTGGGATTCTCCACATTCCCCCTCCATGCAGAGATCCTGGGATTCTCCACATTCCCCTCCATGCAGAGATCCAGCTGGAGGCTGCAGTGCAGGTGTTACTCTCAGGAGCAGAACAAGGGGTTCCTACTCCACTGCCATGTTCCCAGATCCGTGGGTCAGAGAAGGTTATTGAATTAGAGAGTCCCCAAATTAAAGAACAAGGTTAGCATTTTCACACTCCAGAATATTTCCCCCTGTGATCACAAAGGCTCTACTCAGTGCTGGTTTTGGTAAAATCCATTTCTTGGCACATCATCAACATGGTGATGGACCACAGCCTTCATCTCTCCACATCTTAAAGGCTCTGAAGTAACAAAAAGATTAAACTGGTGCTTAATAGTGTTCATCCACCCTTCAGGGGCATCACTGGGGAAATGTCTGCACCCCAGACCTGCACTGCAGACTCCAGGTTGACACATATATGTATTTACATACGTATACATGTATATATACACATGGATTAGGTTTGTGTGAGCTTCTTCTGTCCTGGAAGCAAGCTGGCATGCCATGGCAGAACTCCACAACAGCTAATTTATGCTGCTTGGAATAACCCAATGATTGACACTTTTTAGTAGGAAATATGGTTCTTTCTTCCCTTCTGGGTTTCACTTCTTTTGGAAGTTCTTTTGACACAGCAGCCAGGATTTCTATAAATGCAAAAATAAATCTTGGAAGAGGAGAAACTTTTGGTCTGTTCCTTCTACTTTTCTTGCCACCTTTGGGAGCTCCTGTCTGAGATCACCCTTCTACTTTGTACCCCCTTGTGATTTACCTGTCTGGGCTCATTCAGCCAAGCCATGGCTGTCAGAGAACCATGGCCTGGGCCTGTCTCGTGCTCTCCCAGTGCCTCAGGACTCTGCCAGGCTTTCCCTCCTTGTAACCTTGTGCACAAGGAATTAAACTCCTTTTTTTCTTACCTTTTTTCTGGCAAGTATTTTCTCAGCCTCCTGTCAGCAAGCTGTCAGACACAATGTGTTTGCAGATATTCCCCTGCTTTCCTGGTTTGGGTGAATGAATTGGGTGAATTAGTTAGAGGGGGAAATGCAAATCATTCTTCCATGCCTGTCTGTGCTCCAGATGTCTCTGTTGTGAGGACGTGCTGAGCAAGGCCCTCAGCTGGTAAAGGATGGGGCAAGGTCTGAATATTTGGAGTAGAAGATGGAGAAGACCCAAAATCTGCCTCCTGCATGGTGCAGAGCAGTGAGGAAGTGCCACCTAACTCAGATGGAAGAGGAATTCCAGCACCCCTAAGAAGAACATCAAGAGAATTTTTTTTTATATTTTACCTTAGCATTGAGTTATTTTCACCTCCCTGAAAACTGCTAATTTAGGCCAAGCTCCAAAGAGTATCTTTTCTGGCCCTGTTGTTTAAGGGTCATGAAAGAGGTGGGTTTAAATGGATTTTTATCCCTTTACCCTCAGGAACTTGGGCACAGACAAATGACCCAGAATGCCAGCTGAGTTAGACCTGCAGAGCTGAACAAGAACATCTTGCTCTAGTTCCAAGAAATTATCTCAAGAAGACTGTTCACTTTGGGACAACATGAGTATGGAGTGCTAGAGCTACCTCCAAAAGCCCTTGCAAGTGTAGGACGGGACATAAATAAATTAATCCCAGGCAACACAGTGTCATCTGCTGCAAAGAGTTGGAGAGCAAGGGGAGGACAAGGAGAGGGCATGCAGCTGTTGCAACCTGATGTTGGTGACAGAAGTGAAAAGGAAGTGATTTGGATTTCCTAAAGAGGCCTGGTCTCAGTTTGAATTCTGCTGCCCAAGTTAGCTCCACACTGTGCCCTAGCTCCTGCAGACTGGGAGAAATCTCACTGGAAACAGTGTCTGTAGGAGGCAAGATAACTCAGTATGAGAGAGAGAAAATCTGTCCCACTGGGATGGGAGAGTGTGAGAGGTGCTGGTGTCCTGAGGGCACGCAGAGTCTGTCATCAGCAAAATGCACAGCTCTGTTATCACCTCGCTTTCCCACTGTATTATTTCATTTTTGCTGGTAGGGAAAGATAAGGCTGGCTCAGCCAAACCATCTGGCTTGTATGTGCTTTTCCCTGTGAGCCCTGCAGCGGATCAAAGGCAGTGAGTTCACCAGCCAGAGGAACTGGGACCTGCCTAGAAAATCAGCATCTTCTTTCCTGCCCAGGATAGCAGGACACAATCAGAGGTACCCTTTACCATGCCCAGGAAATCATGAAACAAGGTATATGTTGTTTTTGCCTTCATTTATTGCCATCTAACTGGCCTTCACTGAAGGCACTGAGACAAGGAATGGTCCCAGTGTGGAAATCCCAAAACAACTGGTTTTCCCCCCATTATGCCCTGATGTAAACCACAGCTAATAATCCTTCTAATAAACTGATTTTCTTTGTATCATAACATATCTCTAGGCAGGCTTTTCCAGGAGCTACTTACATGATTTTTTAACATTATAGGGCTTATTTCTAAAACAGGAATTTCCTTAGAAATCTGAGCAATGAAAGATCTCCCAAGGGAAGGTTTTGCTCTTAGGACAGTGCTGCCTACAGTTGCCTCCATGCCATGTAAGATGTAAGTTCAAGGAGCAGCACTATTCCCTCCTCCAGGAGCACCCAGGAACTATCAGTGACCAACTAAAAATCAAAGTATGACCTAAAGTGCTACACTTTAGCATGAAATTCATTACAGTGTTAATTTTGATCTGGAAACAGACAGTTACCTAACACAAGAAGAAATGCTTGCTTTTGGGTGCTTCCAAAATTTTTTTTTATATTCAGTAGAATGAGCAAATTATTTTTTTAATTGCACTTGGCCTTAAAAATACACACTCCTGCATCACCCTGCAGCACTGAATTACCCCTAATGCATTAGAACGTGGGGAAAACCCTTCAAAAGCTCATTTTAACCTGAGTTGCAGTTGGCACCTTGGAATTTTATACATCAGGTTTTCATCCTCATTGGAGTTGAAGAATATAGAGCATGAGCCAGTGAGAGCATGTCCCATCACATCCCACTGGTGTGCTCGTGGGCTGAAACTCCTCGTGGTTGCAACACTTTTGAGTGAAACTGTTCATTAAGCAGCCAAAGCTGGTTTGTTGGGTTGTCTTTTGTTTTGGCAGAGCAGCCCTTTTCACCTTTCATCTGAAGGAGATCCACCACAGATAAACAGCAGGAGCCTGCCTGCTATTTCTGTAGAAAAATAGATGTCTGAGGGGATTTTCCCCTTCTGCTCCACCAGCAAATGGCCAGAGACAGTGAGGAAGGTGAAGTGGTCAGGATTCAAGGATCATATGGTGGGCACAAGGGGAGCTGATGGCTTCACTTGGACTGAATGGATGAGGGAAGCCCTGAGCAGCTGAGGTGCCTGAGGTGCCACAAACTCAAGGGCAAAGCCCAGATGGCAGATCCAGAGCGGTGTTCTCTGCTTTTTGTCCAGAGTGGTGTTCTCTGCTTCTTGTCCAGAGTGATGTTCTCTGCTTTTTGTCCAGAGCTGTGTTCTCTGCTTCTTGTGCAGAACAATGTTCTCTGCTTCTTGTGCACAGTGGTGTTCTCTGCTTCTTGTGCAGAACAATGTTCTCTGCTTCTTGTGCAGAACAATGTTCTCTGCTTCTTGTGCAGAGTGGTGTTCTCTGCTTCTTGTGCAGAGCGATGTTCTCTGCTTCTTGTCCAGAGTGGTGTTCTCTGCTTCTTGTCCAGAGTGGTGTTCTCTGCNTTGTCCAGAGTGATGTTCTCTGCTTCTTGTGCAGAACAATGTTCTCTGCTTCTTGTCCAGAACAATGTTCTCTGCTTCTTGTCCAGAGTGATGTTCTCTGCTTCTTGTGCAGAACAATGTTCTCTGCTTCTTGTCCAGAACAATGTTCTCTGCTTCTTGTCCAGAGTGATGTTCTCTGCTTCTTGTGCAGAACAATGTTCTCTGCTTCTTGTCCAGAACAATGTTCTCTGCTTCTTGTCCAGAGTGATGTTCTCTGCTTCTTGTGCAGAACAATGTTCTCTGCTTCTTGTCCAGAACAATGTTCTCTGCTTCTTGTCCAGAGTGATGTTCTCTGCTTCTTGTGCAGAACAATGTTCTCTGCTTCTTGTCCAGAACAATGTTCTCTGCTTCTTGTCCAGAGTGATGTTCTCTGCTTCTTGTGCAGAACAATGTTCTCTGCTTCTTGTCCAGAACAATGTTCTCTGCTTCTTGTCCAGAGTGATGTTCTCTGCTTCTTGTCCAGAGCAGTGTTCTCTGCTTCTTGTGCAGAACGATGTTCTCTGCTTCTTGTGCAGAGCACAGGCTGGGAGCTGGGCTCCCACAGCAATGCTCCCAGCACTGGGACAGCTCTGTGCTGGAGTTTCCGGGAATTGTTCCCCCAGACACGTCCACAAAGCAGGGCTGGGGCGGCTGGAGAGGCTCCGTGTCTGTGGGAAGGCTCTGCTGCCTGAGGTGCCTGACAGAGGGAGCAGGAAGGAAGTGACTCATTCAACCTTTCTGCTTTGGCTGCACCGGCCTTGAAAACCTGCTGAGGAGGCACCAAAACCCAATAAAACACTTCCTCAGTGGGTAACCTGTGTGGTTCTTTCTGAAGCCTGATATCCCCTTAGTGTTTTCTTTTCCAGAACCCAAATAACACCCCCAGCCAGAGGAATGTGGCTGCGTTTGACTCCATCAGGTGTATAAATGTGTGATTTTGGAAGTGGCTGTTGCACCTTTAGAACTAAACTTGAGTTTTGCTTTGCACTTAAAGCAAAGGTTCATTATTCTCTTTGTAATAAAGATATAAAGTGTGACCTCAGAACACCACCTCTCTGAAGAGTATTAACTCTATCTTGAAATACTTCAGCATCTTAATTTGGTCCTCTTCATCCTTTTCAAGAGTTCCTCTTGCTTCAGTGACAATTTATTGAACTGTGGTCCTAACTTTCATCTTACTAAATGAAACTAGATCCTAAAAGAAGCTAAATCAGAGGTGATGACTAATCTTTTTGAATACATTTGATGAGGTTTTACAAATTCATGCTTCTATTCATTTAGGAAATGTATTAATCTAGAAATTAGTCTAGTAATAAAATGCCATCTTGTCTGATTTTTTTTTTTTTGCCTTAAGTTTCAGCTTGTGTCATTCTTTTCATCTCTTCATCTCATGTTTGGCTGTTCAAAGAGCATGGCTGATTATAAATTAACACCAAAAATTCTGGCTGTCCATTAGGATCGGGGAGACACTGGAATTCCTTGCATACTTTCTGCACAAACATCTGTTGTGGAGATGTTAGCAGTTCAAGAGCATTTTCTGATGCTGTATGACTTCTTCAGATGGAGGTGGAGGGAAGTCTGATGTCACAGTGTTTATGTGAGGCATAGTTTTAACTCTTTGGGATCTGAAATTAAAATGGCTTATTTGTAACATCCCTGATTATCTGTGTTGCACACTCTGAAATCACATCCTCGTGTGCAGTTTAAACTTGGGGGACATTTTTATATCTAGTAGGATTTTCTAAAATATAGATGTAATTCAGACTTTCCACCTTTTCTGCATGTTTAAAAGTCATGTGAATTGGCTACAGTGAAAAAAGCTGCAATTAGGTAATGATCTGAACAATTGCATCTAATCACTGTGATTATCCCAGTTGCAGAGAATGAAGCTGACAGATGAAGTATATTAAAAGGAGCCATTATGACACTAATCATGCACCCTCCTCCATGCTTAACCTGTGTACCCCAGTGCTATGGGCTGGAAAGAGGCAACAGTGCAAGAAAGAGGAGACGTGTCAAGCATTCCTGACAGCAGATGATTTGGCCTAAGGATTTTGGTCTTTCAAGGTAGACCTCAAAAAAATGTGTTTGCTGACCTGGACATCAGTGGTTGTGAAGCTTGGGGTCTGTGCTCAGCTGTCATCAGGGACCAGAGAATCAGAGAATCCCTAAGGTTGGAAAAGCCTCCAAGATCATTGAGTCCAGTCGTTACCACAACCCCGTGTTCACCACTGTCCCCAAGTGCCACAGCCACCCTTCCTGCTGAAGCCTTTTGAACACTGCCAGGGGTGCTGATCCCACAGCTTCCCTGGGGAGTCTGTTCCAATGCCTGACCATGCTTTAAGTGAAGGAATTTTTCCTAATATCTAATCTGAACCTCCTCTGGTGCAGCTTGAGGCCATTTCCTCCCATCCTGTCAAATATCAGAAGGAACCATTACTGGATAAAAGTGACAGGACCCTGGGACTGCTCTCCTGCTGCTCTTCTTTCCAAACAGAGATAATCACTCCATGTAATGTTTTCATACCAGCAAGTCTAGTCCATCATTAATTTCCCCAATTAGGTTATTGTTTCTCATCCATGCAACAATAACTTCATGTTAATGGTCAGATTCACAAAATCATTCACAGGGTTATAAATGATAGCATTGTGTGGCTGATCTGTGGTGTTTACTGAGGCACTGGACTGAGAAGCTGAGGAATTGTGTGCACAAGGTTTTCTTTCAGCTTCTCATTCACTGTTAATAGATGAGATTTTCACAGCTTTAAAAGAAGTCTCTGGGGTCCCCTCCCCCCAAAAAATCTTGCTATAAGTATTTTAGACAATTTACTTTTCTGTACAACTCTCTGGTAAAGACATTTTCATTCTCCCAGATTCAAAATATTTGAAGTTGGGGAATTTAACATAAGAGGGCTTAGTTAAACCTACATTTGTTAAAGCGTGGAAATGCATAAAAATGACGCTCAGAAACTCATAAATCTGTCCGGTAGTGAGGGAAACGAGCTAAACAAATGTGAAATAAAACTTTCAGCACAAAATTAATCTGAAGACAAAATTGATGAGACGTCTAAATACCAAACACTATTTAACCGAGGTAAAATTATTTAACTGTCTCCTTTATACTGAAATTCCAAGAGTTATAATGAACTTCTTGGATTAAGTAGAGTAACCCAGGACTTTCATTTCCAAATCTTGCTTTTAATTCTATTTTAATATAATTTTTCAGTCTGAAGTCAACATGAGCCTTGTTGAACTGACAGCTCTCTAATTGTGACCATACAGCAATAGATGACTTCTTTGATTGTTTTATTGCTTTATTTGGTGGTTAGAACTGCTCTTGATTACTTAGTCTAAGTAGAGGGAAAACCCTTCCAGATACTTAAGATATAATAAGTCAGGTAGGTGTATTTCTGGCTTAGCAAGTCAAATTTATCTTCTGCTCAAGCAGAAATACCTCATTAATTTTAATGGGACTCGCACAGGATGCTGCCAGAAGCAGGTTTGGCTTTACACATCCCAGCATCTGTTGCTTCCTCTTCCTGTGGCTGTGTACAGCTCTCCTAAATGGGAGTAAGTGCTGCAATAAATGGTTTAAAGGCAGCTGTATACATCAGTATCATTTAGTTCTGAAGTACTTTGGCACAGATGTCTGTGGTGATAAGCAAGGCAGCTGGCTGCCCTTCCCATTCCCTGAGCTGTATGGTATTGTGTTAATTCCATTCCAGCTTGATTTATGAACTATGGTGAATTAATCCATCCAGTGACTTGTCCATAAACCCAGTAATCATCTCACTCTCCTTGACAGTCATTAATCCCATTCCTGAGCTTTTTCCAGTGTATCTCCTAAGAGAGCCTGATTTCCAAAGGTGCTGAGCTCCACCAGCTCCTGCCAAACCACGAGGCTGCTCTTCCCCACTGCACCGTGTTCCTTGCAGGTTAGGGACCAGCAGCTGCTGGAAACCTGCGAGTGCTGGGGAAGTTTGCTGATAGGTAAATATTGGGTGGAGCAGACTCAGTGGCAGGATCAGTCCTAGGAATCCCAGGTCTTGCACGGGCAGGGGTGTGTTAGCAACAAGAATCGTGTCCACCTAATGAAAGAGGGCACTGATAAGCAAAGAGTAATGATTACCTTTCCAGGAGGTGAGTCACCAGGGCACTGGAGCTGGCCTCCCACAGGGATGTGGAGGCTGCTTGGTGAGAGCCCTGAGCAGTTCCCAAAATGTAAAAGGCAGCTGGCAACTTTACATTTTGCTGTCCATCTGTTATTGACTTATTCAGTCCCACGGCAGGGGGTTGGAATGAGATGATCTTTAAGGTCTCTTCCAGCCCAAACCATTCTATGATTCTATGATTCTATTTATATGAGAGCTGGACTTCGAGAGACCTGATGATGTGAGCATTGTAACACACCCCATCTGAAACAGTAAACAGACTGGGAAAAGACATAAAAAAACCACATTTCAGTGAACAGCCAGACCATAACTAAAGTGTTTGAGAATTCCTGTCCCGCTTCTGCATTGACATGAACTCTATTTAATATGACATTTTCTTTTGTGTTGGTTTCCGTCATTCTCCTGCTGACAAAAACAGCCCCACGTGGCTGCCAAAGCTCCCTGCTGGCCACACAACCCCCAAATGCTTCTTACACTGTGTAACCCTGGCACAAACCTTGAGTCCTTTCTGCAAAACAAACAGAGCCCTTTGCTGTTATCCTTTGGAGAGGTGCTTGGGAACATTTCAGTGGGGTGAGGAGGGTGTGTGTGAGATTCTGAAGGGCAGAGGGAGCCAGGAGGCATCTTCTCCATTGGAAATACTCGGTGTTGGGGCGGTGTAGCATTCCTCTGAGATGAAAAGCTGCTCCTTCCACTGTGTGCAATTAAGTCAACACTTGAGTCATGCTCTCGGAGTGCAGACAGGTAAACTGCTTTGCTTTAGGTTTGCTGTGATTTATGGTTCACTGTGGAATTGAATCCTGCAAACATTTCTGGCTTTGAACTCTGCAAATGCTCTTTGCTGCCTGGGCTGGGCTGTGTGTGCAAAACAGAGGAGGAGAATGCAAAGGGGTGTCAGGGTGAGAGAAATGGGAGATCTCCTTGACTTTGCAGGGCTCCAGTTCAGCTGATGATCTTGGCACCTTTGCATAAGGACATCTGTGTTGGAGGGTGTGTTACAGAGGCTCCTCACCCAGCCTGCCTGACGTTTAACTCCTTCCAACCTCACCTCTGTGGCTCCAGAGCAAAGGGGATAATCAAGATGTGTCCTGGCTTTAGGCTCCCTCAGTAAAATACCACAGCTTTGACCTTGCACTCTTCAGGTGGCAGCTTTGCTTTGGGAAGGCAGTGCCAATCCTCCAGCCCGTCTCCAGGCCTAGAAATGCCCTGACTCTGCTCCTTGAGCACAGAAGTGATGGTGTGGACAAGAAAAAAGGCATATTCAGATGATATTCTTAAAGTGGTATATTATTCTTAGAATATTCTTTATAAGTAGGATTTCTGCAGCTCACAGGACCCACATAACTCCTCACATCCCTTTGGTTTTGTCGTTATTCTGGATGTATATTGGTTTTAGCAATGTAAAGAAAAGGGAATTCAAGCACCTACAGAAATACAGCTCAAACGATTGTTGCCTTCTGAAACAAGGCTCTGATGAGACCTGTGCTGTGGGATCTCAGGCATATCAGTGCTGATGGTGACTGCTGTACTTTCTGATGAATGCAAGAAATGCAGGACTTCAGCTATGGCCATGGAAAAGGCAGCATGGCAAGAGGAAGAACAAGAAAATACAGTGTGCTATCATGAAGGGGTAAAAGCAGGGGATCACCTTCAAATCTCAAGGGATGATGGCAGAGAAGCTCAGTTTTGTTTTCTTGGGGGTGCCCTGTCCAGCCTGAGGTAATGATGGGTGTGTTCACAGCAGAGTGATGGTTCCATTGTACCCTAAGCTGCTGTGAAGGGGTTCTATCCACAATACGGTCCACATCATTTCTGGGAATAATGTAGCTCTCTTACATTTCCCCTTTGCCACAGAGGCACAGGGACAGTGGCCAGACCCTCTCTGAGTGAGGAAATTGTACCAGGCAGTGTCAGGACACCTTGGGGTGTGATACAGAAAACAGGGAAGGAGTTACTACAACGCCATTTCCCTCACCACTTTCAAACTGTTCTTCTCTACTTTTCCTCTCCTGTGAAAACCATCGTGTCCTCACCACCTCAGCTTTACTGGAGTTTCCAGTCTGGCTGGCTCATCCAGCAGCCTTCCTGTACACTCCCTTCAGTCCTCTTCCCCACCAGCTGAAAGGGTTGTGAAGTGTCCTCCCGAAATCCCCCTGCCTCGGGGCTTTTAAGGCTGTACCAGGAATCTCTTGGGTGCTTCCAGCTGCTGTCCTGCCTGCCAGCAGCTGACCTGGCTGCCAGTTTGCCCCATCTGAATCAATGTCTGTGGGTTGGAAAAAGGAATTTTCCTTCCTGGGTCCTTTGGAAAGTGGCGATGAGAAGTGGGGATGAGCCCTCCCCATGCCAGGCTGGCGACTGTGAGGTAGAAGAGTGGACTTGGGAGGAGGCATGGGGTGAAATCTCTGCTCTTTTTTAGCTCCGTTTGTGTGGTTTTGTTAGTTCTGTACTACCGTGAGGAGTTTTGCTATATTAAGGCAGTTTTTCTTGGGTGGTGGCAGCAGCCTTGTGTTTGTGGACTGTAAAATTCTCTGAGAGCAAAGTCTGGGCTCTCAGAGGAGCAGCCCAGCTCCTGGCAGGGAGGGACAAACTGTCCTAGTCCCAAAGTATTTCTCACCACATTTTTCCCAGATCTGTCACCATCAGAAAGGGACTTCTCCTTTCTGTCAGTGGAGCTGCTGAGTTTACAGCTGCTGAGGAGTGAGGGCTTTGACTCTGCCAATAACTCCATCGAGTGTTTGAATCAGGATAACCTAAACAACCAGAAACACGAACAAACAACAACAAAACAACTAGTAAAAAACATTCAAGTAGAGGAAAACTTGATTTCCCACACTGGATTCCTTTTCTTTCCTTCTCCCTCTTTGCCATCGTCATCTTTGTAAAATATCTAATTCAGGAGGAAAGAACAGAGTGGAAGAAATCAGTTTCACTCAGTAAAAGCCTCAGGACCGTGCAGAAATCAGTTTCACTCAGTAAAAGCCTCAGGACCGTGCAGTTTTTTCTGTCTCTCTGTCTCAAATACAAACCTCATAACTTTTTTTCTGCCCTGAGCTCATGCCTTTGCGAGCGTTTGTGGTTACAGTTTCTATTTCTACACTAGCAAGTTCTGGCCTGGCTTGGGTGTTTTTTTAAAACTTGTGTAAAGAATTATGCCCCTATTAGTACCTAAAAACTCTTTAGCCCTAAACTCTGCTCCACAGCCTTTCCCTGACCCGCGGGCCGCCAAGGATGGGTTCGCAGCACTCGGTGCGAGGCGGGGAGCAGGAGAACGCGGCAGCCGCGGGCAGAGCAGCATCGCTGGGGAGCTCCGGGGGCAGCGGCATCGCCGGGGAGCGCCGGGGGCATCGCTGGGGAGCTCCGGGGGCAGCGGCATCGCCGGGGAGCTCCGGGGGCAGCGGCATCGCTGGGGAGCTCCGGGGGCATCGCCGGGGAGCTCCGGGGGCAGCAGCAGCAGCAGGAGGAGGCCGGGCCAGCGGTGCAGACGCCAGCTGGAGCAGGGAGGAGCCAGGGCCGGAGCTTGGGCGCGCTCGGAGCGCCGGGCAGGCAGCGGCTGCGGACACAGATAAATGAGGAGTTGACCGGGCGCTGTCGCAGCCCGGGGCCCGGAGCAGCCTTTCCTGAGGGAGGGAGCCCGGGGATCGCGGGAGCCGCGGCTGCCGGGCACGGCTGAGCCCCCAGCCCTTCCCGCTGCCGCTCGGCTCCTGCTGCAGCCATGGAAGCCAATGGCACATTCCTCGCCTGCAACAGTAAGTTCGGCCGAGTGTTCTTGCCTTTCAGCTCTTTTATCTTGTCCCAGAGTTTGCTTTATCCTCCTCTCTTCTCCCCCTTTCTCCACTTCGCCGTTCTCTCATTTGGGATGTTTTGCTGTTACAGAGAGACGGGACGGATTCTGCTCTGTTAAAGGGGCTCTTGGCTGGGGAAGAGCCTGCAAGTTCAGGAAAGTGGATCCAAATCTCCTCCCCTCCTGGTGAAACTGAGAGCGGGATGGCTGCTCCGCTCAGTAAACTCTGGGGGAGACAACAGAGCCTGGATAAACCCCTGGGCTCCGGGCTGCCCCCAAGACATAGAAATATTAAGTACAAAATAAGTAATTTTTCTAGAAAACAAACTTCTCTCTGCCCTTGCAGCGAGATTTGAGAAGATTCTGTTGGTACAAAGTCTGGGAGGCTTGTCTGACAGACAGGGTCATGAAATACCCTGTCCCCCCTTATTCCCTCATCTGACTTTATGTATTGCTTTGCTACCCCTTCACTGTATTTTAATTATTCTGAGGGCAGAAACAACTCAGGGCTGTGATAGCTACAGATTGAAATGGGATATTCTGTTCCCCAATACATGGGAAAAGCCTATCCTACTTCTTTTATTTCATAAGATAGGTGCTTTCGTACTACAGATAAGCTATAAACAAAAATAAACTGATAAAGCAGTAAGTGATTGCCCATAAACATAATCATTTTAGTGTTACCAGCAGAGATGTGAAAAGATTCCCCGAGGCTCATGAAATCTTCACTCTGATTTTCTCAGATGGTACAAATCTGCCAGGAGGGTGAAGCAGAGGTTAATGTTCTACTTTTTGTAGGTATCTCATTCATTATACAGCCACTGGGGAAAGAAAGCTAAGAAGCACATCTGGAACTATTAAAACCTTTCCCATTTTGGCCTGTGGGTTATTTTTCAGTGAATATTATTTAGTCCTCTGGGTTTAGCGACCAAGAAGAATTCAGTGGCTGTTAATCTATTTTCTTGTCTCAGGCAGAAAAATACACAAATGTTGGATAAGCCAAGAATTTTAAAAAGTATTTACTGAAATTCCTTGACACATAACACACACGCACAAGTGCCAAAGTCACTCCAAATGCCAGACTACTTAGACAAGAAGAGTTGCTCACATGTGGACTTCTTAGCAGGATCAGACTTTTGCTATGTAGTTTGTCAGAAATTTCTGATACTGTGGGTTGTAGATATGTTTTGTCCCTGGCTGCATGTTGAAATTCAGATTCTTTCTTTCAGTTTCCTTTTTTTTCCCCCCAACACAGATACAACAACAGCTGTATTTACCACATCACAATTAGTGTGGGCTATTAATACTCTTTCTCTTGCCTCATGAAGTTGGTTTGTGTCTGAACTGGGAGCCCTTGTGCTCAGAGATTATAGAGTAGCTAATTTGTACTATGCCTGATTCTTATACGCTGATTTTTCACCCAAGACACTGTGCACATTGTGTAGGGAATGCCACAACGCCGTTATGGGAATGCCCCCTGCCACAGCCCAGGGTGAGAATCAGCAGGGAATGGTTGGTAAATCTACAAAACAGGCCATTTCCTTGTTTCTTCTGTCAGCAAGTCCTCAGGATTAACATCTGTATTGAAATTGCCAAATGAATCATCTCCACCTGCCCTTCTGAACTGGGAGCACTGAGGAGGCTCCTTCTGGATTTTAAGCTCCATGGGTGGAGAGAATGCAGCTTGGGATCAGCTGGGATCTGCTCTGGAGCAGCTGCTGACTTTGATCTCCTCTCCTAGCAACAAAATGCTCCCAGCACACACCTTTGATGCAGGTTGTGCTTGATGCACTATGTGGGAATTTTATGAGCTATAGTGTTCCCAGTAGTGCAGGGGAATTTGGGATACTGACATGTCCCAGTACATTAAACAGCCAACTTGTCCCTTTTACAGACAGGACAAATAAAATTAATTTTGGATCTTCTTTATTTTGACACAAAAGTTGCTAAATTTCCAATATGACCAATATCTTCTAGTAAAACTGAAGGCCACAGTTGGTTTTGAGGTTGTTACCAGTGTGTAAAGCTCCATCAGGCCCAAAGCAGCTAAGCCAGGGCAAGAAGATGCTTGGGGAAAAGTAGATTTTAATGAGGAAATGAAAAAGGAGGAAGAAGGAAATGAAGTCACTTGGAAAACTGCTGCAGGTAGCAGAGATGAAAGGATACAGCCAACTACAGGGAAAAGCAAGAGGGAGAGGTGTGTGGGGAAGAGATGGTTTGTGCAAAATCGGGAAGCTCAGCTGCTTGGAGAGGCAGCACTGGGAGCCAAAGGTGTTGATGATTTGGGAACAAAATATAGTTTCCTTTACAGGGACATCAAAATATTTAGACAGGTATTTTGGAAGGAAAGCTGCAGATGAACACTTGGTGATTTGATCACCCAGGGTGGGATTCAGCTGGGGAAATGCAGGTATGTGCAACAAATTTTAGGCTTCTAGCTATCCAGACAGGTGGGTTGCATCCTGTGTTCCCCTGGCCCCTTGTTGGCACTGTAGATATCTAAATACTGCAAGGCTGACCCCCAGCCTGTCTCTGAGATCCTTTCCATGGCTGGGGGGTCTCAGTCCTCACTCAGCAAGCCTCCCAGAACAGAAGGCTGCAGACCTTGGTCAAACACAGTTTTCTCTTTTTCCTTATGCAAGCAGAGATTTTGACACAGTTTCTTCTGAACCAAAGTAATTCCTCACCTTTAGTGAGGCAGTTTAGACACTGTGTGTGGAAATTCTCACACCTCAGGCTGCCCTTTGCATGAGACCTCTTAAATCCCTGCATTGAAGTACCACACAGCAAATCTCAATGGATGGTTTTGGGCAGAGTTACAGAAATTCCATATAAATCACTGAGGAAGAAAAAAAGAAAAAGATTTTTTTCCCTAGTTTTGCATAATTCAGTTGTGCAATTTAATTATTGCACGAATTTCACCCTACTGCAGAATGTTGAAAATGGTCTGTGTTTCACCTATGAAAGAAACTTCAGCTCCTGAAGAAAATGTTGAGAAAAGTTAAGTGGCATTAAAAATAATTAGCTGGGACCCACCTACAATTTCTTTGGGTTTATGAAGAGATCATCTTCATCAGCATGTTCCCAGAACACGCCTTGGGAATTGGGCAACTGGCACAAGTGCTCCTACCTGATCCTGCTCCTATCCATGAAGTTGATATCCTTCTTTTCAATTACTTTCTTTCCACACCAACTACTGGAAAAGCTGTAATTTATTGCAAGCCAGCATTTGTTTTAGTGCCTCTGTCTGCAGCCAAATCTTAATGTGCACTGTGATGAAGGGACCAGTGCAAGGAGCAAACCAAACCTCTGGGTTTTGGGTTCCCAAGTGCAATGAGCTTTAGCTGGGTGTTTTGTTTGACCTGGATTTCATCAGGAGCTCAGGGCTGTAGCTTTGGATGGCTCACAGCCTGTTCCATGCCCTGATCCAAGCTCCCTGTGAGGGACCTGGAGGGGCAGGAAGATGTAGGAAGGTTTTCATAAACAAAGGTCATCATTTGGTCTGTCTGTGAAATGTCTGAGCAGGCAGCCTGGTTTCATTTATACAAACCAGGGCCAGGGCTCTGCACATTTAATTGCCACATTCCTCAGGCTGGTTTTGATCCACAAAAAGCTGGCACATGGCATGATGTGGGTGATGGGTCTGCAGTCCTTCCCAGTGGGCAGTCTGGGTCTAACCAGCCCATTTTGGGGAAAGATGGGCTGTGTGGACTCAGCAGAGCTGGAGAGAAGGGACCATTCTCCTCCCAGAGACCTTTCAGACAAGGTGAGACAGCCAAAGGATACAGAGAGAAAGTGGGGCTGAGAAATGCTGGGCAGGGTGGCAGTGCTGATCTCAGTACACCAGAAACCTGCCCCTCACATGGCTTCTGGCCAGAGGGAGGCTTTGGGCAGTGATTTGGAGGACAACACAACGTGAGAGCTGAGAAAACTCATCTTCTATGAAATATTAAGCTTTCATATCCATCCATATCCAACAATGGATATCCAGGGCATATCCATTGTTTCTGCCCTGGCTCAGCAGGACCTCTCAAGCACCCTGGGAGGGGAGAGGGCAAGAAAAGCCACTGTGAGGAGGAGGGAGGTTTGCTGCTGGAGGAGAAGCCCATTCTCAGTGTCACCACAAGGTGGAACTTGGTACATACCACATGCTCCGCACTGTGAACAGACAGCAGCACCCTCGGCCAGGGATGCACCCATGCACCTGGTCTCAGCACCCACTCCCTGAGCCCCACTGGCTCACAGGGAGCAAGGAGGGCAGGGCTGGTGTAGAAGATCCACAGCATTTTTTTGTTGGAGATGAGAAGCTGTGCCAGCAGCAAGGCCTGGTCCTTGGAAGATGTGAGTGTCAGTGTAGCTGAGAGCAGTGAGTGCTGTCCTGCAGGTGGCAAAGAAGGAAGAAAGAGTTTCTACAGGTGGGATGTGGAAGGGCATGGATGGAGTGAGGAAAGGACTCCAGAGGGAAGGCCAGGGCAGATGGGATTCTGCAAATATAGAAGGAATCTTTTTGTCACATTCTTCAGCAGGAAGAACAGCATCATGTAAAATAGACCTGTTTTTTTTTCTTGGTAACAAATACAGAGCAAGGCACAACCTTTGGCCTCTTTAGTGGAAACACCTCCCCTGAACATGGCATTTGTTATTTGTTATGTAGTCCCATAGGCATTACTAGTCATAATTTGCATCATCTGCATGATGTGATGGGGAAGTGGTGAGGTCGTCACCAGTACAGGTATTCTCATTCTGCTCCTGAATTATCACAAGTTTGGACAAATCAGCAGCTGAGTTTTGTCATGCCACTTGTGTCAGTGTGCTCTAAAGAGACTGTGATCAGAATTAGGGTTGCACCACTTTTGGTGTTGCCTAAATGTGATGGTGATGGGAGAACAGGTCCAGCCCTAAAGAACTCAAAAACAAACCTGTTTCTCCCAGTGTGAAGTGGTAATAGTGCTTCCTTAGCTCCTTTGTGTAAGGATGTGATGGAGATTAATTAATTTTGGAAAATCGTCTGAAGAGCAGCCTGTGCATTGCAGTGTTCTCACAAAGCCCATTTCCTACCAGACTCTACAGCCACTCCATCTGCAAGTGCCTCTTTCCTGGATACTCAAGCACTTTGCTGACTGGGGGACCATGCTCTGACATGCTCCTTTTAATTGATTTCCATTGGCTGTGTGATTGATCTGGCTGGAATCAATAGGGTGATTAGCACAGCCCCCATCCTGGGCACGGGGATGTGGAGAACTTCATGTGACCAGTGCCATTTATTTCATTGGGATTGGTCAGATGGGTAAAACTGCACGACCCACTGGGGTGCTGCCTGCAGTGAATAAGGCTCAGGGAATTTTTCCTTGAGCCATTTGCAGGAATCACTTCCTGCCGTGCCGGGGAGTGACGGCAGCACCACGTCACACCAACACCCAGAGTCACACTTACCCACCAGCCTTCTGCTGGGACATTGTCTTTCAATGACATCAAGACCACAATACAGCCAGCACAGTGGTTTCCCAAAGCAGGGAATTTCTGGACTGATTATCTCATCCTCATTTTAAAAACAAACTGATTTGAGCTGCTTTACCTCTCTGGAGCGCTCACAACAGCAGCACTTGCACATTGCTGTTCTGGAGAGGTGTCTCAGCTCGTTGAATTCTGACCCCGTGCTTTGTGTGTGAACAAACCTCAGGGCTGAGTACAGTAAAATGTTCTCCAAGGGCCTGGAAAGCTTTGAGCAGAGCTGTCACTGGCACTGCTGTTAGGAATTAATGAGAAAATGAAGCACAGGGGCTCTGTATGTTCCCAGATCAATCCCTATGGGACTCTGGCTGCTGCTGGACAGCAGAGCTGGTGTGTAGAAGCAAATTGTTTGGCTAAGGCAATTACAGGAGACTTCTCCCACTCCTTTAATTAGATCAGTCCTTCCAGCACAAGGTGAAATATGGTAAGTGCTCAGAGGCTGATGGCTAATAAATATTATCCAGCCATTACATCATGGTGCCCACCTCCTCTCCAGGGTGAAAACAAAGCTCCCAGCTCCCAGGGGAGTGCTATGGAGATTGCAGCTCTGACATCCAGCCCTTGTTTGTGCAGGGAGCCCAGGAAGGCTGGAGGTGTTTCCTCAAACACCCACCAACTGCCTGGCTAACATGTTCAGCAATGTCCCATCCAGAAATTGTTTTTATTCTCCTTCCCTGCCTGTGATTTGCAGTGGCTGTGTGTAAATCAAGAGTTGCTAGATGTACTGCTGTTCAAGGCCATGCAATGGCTCTGCCCTGTCTCCAGAAAGTTTCTTACACGTGGCATATGGCAGGGATTAATGAGTCTGACCCTGTTCTTGTGCTGGTCAAACAGCCCAGTCCTCTCTGCTTGTCTGTGTGGGTTGGTAGGGCTTCCTTCAAACTGCAGAGAGAGAAGGGGAAGATGCCTGGATAGACAGACACCAGAAACAGAGCTGATGTTTGTAAAACCTGTGTTGGATATGGTGAGGGGCTGATGATGGAGAGCCTTCATTTGGGCTGTGGTTTGATATCAAGTTTCTTAGGCACGTGCTGATCATGCACAAAGGGACATGCACCCCAGTCTGCCCCGTGTCCCTGCAGTACCTTCACCCTTGGCTTGCCTGGCAGGGCAGCAGCTTGCAAAGGCAATGACAAAAAAAACTCTGTGACAAGGTGTGTATATAACTGCTGGTTTATACTCAGAAAAGGTCATGGCTAGGGGAGAAATAGATTTTAGTCCCAGCCATTGCTGGGACAATAGGGAATGGCTGTGAGTTTCAGCAAAGGAAATTTATACTGGTCATAATAAATTCTTCACTGAGAACATTTTAGCTGTTGTACAGGGATCTAGATTGGCTTTGGAGTTTCTGTCCTTAGAGACATCCAAACTCACCCGGACAAGGCTGCAAGCAGCCAGATCTACCTTTGAAGGTGACCCCACTTTGAATGAGAGCCCCAGAGGTTCATTCCAACCTGCATTGTTCTCCGATTCTGTGTAATCAGTGACTTGTTAAACTCCCTGGGGGGGGCTTATTCCTGTACCAGAGTGCAGGGTAAATCTGAATTACAACAATAAATCCAAAGCTATGCAGAAACGCGGGGTAAGTGACTCACCCAAGTCACACAGGAAATCGGTGGCAGAGAAGACACTCTCCGGACTCTTAGGAAAATACTCTTCTGCCGGTGGAAAAAGAAGAGCATTAAAACACAGTTTCCGAGCATCTTTTGGGCCACATCTGCCCTGGCTAAGAGGTGTTTTAACTCCGTCTTCAGCGCCCGTCAGCGGGAAGAGCACGGAGCAGCTCTGCTGAGAGGAGAAAGGGCGGAGCCAGGCTCGCTCCGATCCAGGCGTTCGTGGGCAGGCTAAGCTGACCAGCCCCAGGCACCGATTCGGAGCCACAAACAATATCTGGGACCTCTCCAGCCCCTGGAAATGATGCGTAAAAACCCACTGGCGTATGACTGGCGGAAAACTTCTTCCTTCTACCTGGGCAGCTGCCGGCAAGCTTAATTTTGCATCCAGTGCGTGCAGCAGGAGAGACTTCCCAGAGTCCCACCCCCAGCAGGACTCTGCCCTCCCTCCCGCGCCTTCCCCGCTCGCTGTCCCACCGGCCGCTCTCCCTCCGGGAGCCCCGTTCGACGGCGCGGCCCCGGAGGCTCCTGGATGAGCCGGGCTGGCCGCGGGGGTGGCGCGGCCCCCCAGCCCTCCCG